>CM038682.1:305151816-305324499 GCA_021605205.1 Aegilops longissima
GGACTCATCGGTCATGACCGTGCGGGTTGGGTTCGAAGAGGTTTGGACATGGTTGCGAAGGGGTTCGATGCCTTGTGCAAGAGGGATTAGGTGGGCATTTAGGCGAGAGGGAAAACAAAGACAATGGGGTCTCACGAAGGCCACGGGGACAAGGGGGGTTCTTGGTCTCGAGAAAGAGAGAAGAGAGGGGTCCAATTGGTGCGAGAGAAGGTCAACAAGGACAAGCGGTCGACAACAGGAAGCGAAGACAAAGAGAGAAGCGGTAACTACTGACGACTACGAGGTTTTATGAAAACATGCGGATGCAATGCGAGATGATCACGATGATGAAATGCATGACATGAAACAAAAAGCAAAGCGAAAGACAAAACCCAACCACGGAGGAAATAACATATCGCATCTCCGGAAAAAGCAAGAGTTGGAGTTACGAATATGGAAAGTTGTATCCGGGGCATTACAGCATGGGCCTCCACTGTCGCGTCTTCCTCGGCTCCGCGTCGTCCCCTTCCTAGGCCTCACCGTCATCCACCGCCCTGGTGCTCTCGGCGCGGCGTGGTCAAGGAACGGCTTCCATCGGACATGTGCTGTACATGGAGAGGCTGACAGCTGGGTCCACGGCCGCAGCAAGGAGGTGCCTCCTTATTACGTGCAAAATAATTATTCCTCCACCTGACAGCGGGGACCCACCGGACAGGCCACCAGTATTTTGCAAAAAACATCGTTTCGCTCTGACTGCTGGGACCCACCGAACGGGCCACCGTATTTCGTGAAAAAAACGTTCCCTCCGCCGTCAGCTCGGACCCACCGAAAGTGCCTCCTTATTACGCACAAAAAAATGAATACTCCCCCAGCTAGCTGGGACCCACCTTGGTGGGAGGCTGACTTGGGGGCCTACTTAGTTGACGGGGACGAAGGGCTTTGTCAACTTAGTCAATATGAATGATTCTAGCTCCAGTGACCGTACGATGTCCACCCAACGACCGTAGTGCTTCTTCAACCTCTGGTCTTCTTTCTCCAGCCACCCAAAGCAGCGCCGGTCGTGCCGCATGCTCCTGCCTCCCGTGGCGGTGTCTGTGCCGCTGAGGCCTCACCGCCCTACTATTCCCACCGCCGCCCAGGCCACATGCGACAGCAGCCCTCACACCGCTGCCGAACCGGTGAACCCTCGTACTCCTTTCAGCTGCTGGCTTCCACTGTCGCGTCTTCCCGGCTCCCGTCGTCCCTTCCTAGGCCTCGCCGTCGTCCATCGCCTGGTGCTCTCGGTGCGGCGTGGTCAACATGGTCAGGGAACGACTTCCATCGGATGTGGACTGTGACGTGGAGAGGCCGACAGCTGGGTCCACGTCCGTGGTGCAAGAAAGAAAATCTGACCCGCGTATGTGTACATATGGGCGGGTCTCGAACGCCTACTCGCGCATCGTCGCACGGGCGAGGCTCGTTGACATGGCCCGTCCGGACGGAGAAACAGCGTCGTTGTCGTGTTCATGGGGAGGCAACGGAATGCGTCATGTTCATCGGGAGGCAACGCGGCTGGGTCGGAACGGAATGCATGGTCATGTTCATCGGGAGGGCTTGGACGGAAGAGGCGATGGAACGAGGCCTGGCGTACTGCAGAATGGAGGAAACAGCCTTGTGTTCGACCGGCCACATTCGAAACGGGATCCTGTTCATCGGGAGGGGTCTGGCGTACCGCAAAACAGAGGAAACGGACCTTCTACGGTCGAAACGGGGGTCATGTTGATCGGGAGGGGTGTGGTGTACCGCAAAACGGAGGAAACGGACCTCCTACGGTCAAACGGGGGTCTGTTGATCGGGAGGGTGTGGCGTGTCGCAAAAGCGGAGAAGCAGACTTGTGTTGGAGCACTACGGTCGAAACGGGGGTCCTGTTCATCGGGAGGGGTGTGGCGTACCGCAAAACAGGACTCCACGGGATACTGTTCATCTCCACCGTCGACCCCCTCCAGCCTCCACAAGCTACTGTTCATCCACCGTCGACCTCCTCCAGCCTCCACGGGCTCCTGTTCATCCAGCCTCCACAGGCTCCTGTTCATCTAGCCTCCACCGCGCGCTACTCCACCGGCTACTGTTCAACCACCCCTCCACCATCTACTGTTCATCCATCCCTCCACACCACGGGGTCCTGTTCAACCACCCCTCCACGGGCACCCCTCCATCGTCTACTGTTCATCCAGCCCTCCACACCACGGGGTCCTGTTCAACCACCCCTCCACCGTCTACTGTTCATCCAGCCCTCCACACCACGGGTCTGTTCATCCACCCTCCACGGGCACCCTCCACCGTCTCTGTTCATCCAGCCCTCCACCACACCTCGGGTCCTGTTCATCCGAGGCAACGCCACCGCTCCATCGCTCATCCAACCCCCCGCAACGATCACTATTCATCCCATTGATCGGCTTGATTAGCAGCGATGGCGAAGAATCACTCGATCGGGTTGATTAACGACCATCGATCGATCGCTCGGGTTCATAACACGTAACTGCGGTCTGTCGCTCGGGTTCGATTAGAGCCCAATGCCTCGCTTCGGGTTCGATTAAGCGAGCGCCGCGCACACGCCGTCACGTGTCTACGAGAAAGCAGCGCATCGCCGGCCCCGACCTCCCACCGTAACCGGAACTCCCAAAATTTTCCTCCCCTCGCTTCTACCACGGTTTTTTCCGTCATGGACTGCCCAAAGAATGTCATGTAGCTGCCTCTCCAGCCCACCCAGGACAAAAAGCCCATTTTCTGTCATGATTTTTTGTCATAGAAGTAGGAGCCCACCACATCTATGATGATACCGGGTTTTGCCACAATTATCGTCATAGAAGTGTCATATGTATGACAGAAAAAAAATTCGTTCGGCCCAAAATGTCACGGATGTGTCTTTTTTTGTAGTGGTTGATGCCACCGAAGAAACAATTGTCCTTCTCTTCTAGGATTGCCAGTTTGCTAGGCGATGCTGGCACTCCATATCTCCAAACAAGTTAAGTGGCATCTCAATATATGATGAAATTCATCTTTCCATGAACCACCTCCCATCAGACATTGCCATGGATATCGTTATCATGGGCTGCTCGGGCATCTGGATGAGTAGAAACGATAAAATCATTAGACTGGCTGCACCTTCTGTGGACACCTGGAAACACTACCTGAAAGAAGGCCTTCAAGTTACAGAGATCAGAGCCAAAGCTTCCAAGGCAGAGAAGATCAGAATTTGGAGAGAACAATACACTTAATTCAATCATGAGGTTCCCTAGAGTTAGCATTGGCTAATTTTTTCCTTTTATGTTATGTACATGTACTATTTAATTAATGAAAATATACCGTAGAACAATTGTTCTATAGTTTTGGCTCAAAAAATTATCGAAAATTTCTTCTTTTTACTGAAAACTACCATGTCAAGTTGATGACTCATAACCCACAAGTATAGGGGACCGCAACAGTTTTCGAGGGTAGAGTATTCAACCCAAATTTATTGATTCGACACAAGGGGAGCCAAAGAATATTCTCACGTATTCGCAGTTGAGTTGTCAATTCAACCACACCTGGATAACTTAATATCTGCAGCAAAGTATTTAGTAGCAAATAATATTGAAGTAACGGTAACGGTAGCAAAAGTAATATTTTTGGGTTTTGTAGTGATTGTAACAGTAGCAACGGAAAAGTAAATAAGCGAAGAACAATATATGAAAATCTCGTAGGCATTGGATCGGTGATGGAGAATTATGCTGGATGCGGTTCATCATGTAACATCATAACATAGGGTGACACGAACTAGCTCCAATTCATCAATGTAATGTAGGCATGTATTCGAATATAGTCATACGTGCTTATGGAAAAGAACTTGCATGACATCTTTTGTCCTACCCTCCCGTGGCAGCGGGTCCTATGAAACGAGGGATATTAAGGCCTCCTTTTAATAGAGTACGGACCAAAGCATTAACACATAGTGAATACATGAACTCCTCAAACTACGGTCATCACCGGAGTGGTCCCGATTATTGTCACTTGGGGTTGCCGGATCATAACACATAGTAGGTGACTATAGACTTGCAAGATAGGATCAAGAACTCACATATATTCATGAAAACATAATAGGTTCAGATATGAAATCATGGCACTCGGGCCCTAGTGACAAGCATTAAGCATAGCAAAGTCATAGCAACATCAATCTCAGAACATAGTGGATACTAGGGATCAGACCCTAACAAAACTAACTCGATTACATGATAAATCTCATCCAACCCATCACCGCCCAGCAAGCCTACGATGGAATTACTCACGCACGGCGGTGAGCATCATGAAATTGGTGATGGAGGATGGTTGATTATGACGATGGCGACGGATTCCCCTCTCCGGAGCCCCGAACGGACTCCAGATCAGCCCTCCCGAGAGGTTTTAGGGCTTGGCGGCGGCTCCGTATCGTAAAACGTGATGAATCCTTCTCTCTGATTTTTTTCTCCCCGAACACGAATATATGGAGTTGGAGTTGAAGTCGGTGGAGCGTCAGGGGCCCACGAGGCAGGGGGCGCACCCAGGGGGTAGGCACGCCCTCCACCCTCGTGGACAGGTGGAGTCCCCTCTGATGTGGATTCTTCTTCCAGTATTTTTATTATTTTCCAAAAATAAGTTTCGTGGAGTTTCAGATCATTCCGAGAACTTTTGTTTCTGCACATAAATAATACCATGGAAAGTCTGCTGAAAACAGTGTCAGTCCGGGTTAGTTCCATTCAAATCATGCAAGTTAGAGTCCAAAACAAGCGCAAAAGTGTTTGGAAAAGTAGATACGA
Organism: Aegilops longissima; assembly: GCA_021605205.1. Lineage (NCBI taxonomy): Eukaryota > Viridiplantae > Streptophyta > Magnoliopsida > Poales > Poaceae > Aegilops > Aegilops longissima. The sequence goes on from CM038682.1 coordinate 305,156,607, forward strand.
CGGAGACGTATCAACTCCCCCAAGCTTAAACATTTGCTTGTCCTCAAGCAATTCAGTTGATAAACTGAAAGATATAAAGAAAAACTTTTACAAACTCTGATTGCTCTTGTTGTTGTAAATATGTAAAGCCAGCATTCAAGTTTTCAGCAAAGATTATGACTAACCACATTCACAATAACTCTTAGGTCTCATGTTTACTCATATCAATGGCATAATCAACTAGCGAGCAATAATAATAAATCTCGGATTACAACACTTTCTCAAAAAAAATCATGATATGATATAATAAGATGGTATCTTGCTAGCCCTTTCTGAGACCGCAAAACATAAATGCAGAGCACCTTTAAAGATCAAGGACTCACTAAACATTGTAATTCATGGCAAAAGAGATCCAGTCATAGTCATACCCAATATAAATTAATAGTAATGAATGCAAATGACAGCAGTGCTCTCCAGCTGGTGCTTTATAATAAGAGGGTGATGACTCAACATAAAAGTAAATAGATAGGCCCTTCGCAGAGGGAAGCAGGAATTTGTAGAGGTGCCAGAGCTCGATTTTGAAGCAGAGATAAATAATATTTTGAGCAGCATACTTTCATTGTCAACATAACAACCAAGAGATGGCGATATCTTCCATGCTTCACACATTATAGGCGGTTCCCAAATAGAATGGTTATACGCCCCCTCCACCACAAGCATCAATCCATGGCTTGCTCGAAACAACGAGTGCCTCCAACTAACAACAGTCCCAGGGGAGTTTTGTTTGCAATTATTTTTATTTAATTTGCATAAAGCATGGGACTGGGCATCCCAGTGACCAGCCATTTTCTCGTGAGTGAGGAGTGAAGTACACTCCTCTTGAGAATAACCCGCCTAGCATGGAAGATACGGGCAACCCTAGTTGATACATGAGCTCTTCGAGTATACAAAACAGAATTTCATTTGGAGGTTTAGAGTTTGGCACATACAAATTTACTTGGAACGGCAGATAGATACCGCATATAGGAAGGTATAGTGGACTCATATGGCATAACTTTGGGGTTTAAGGGATTGGATGCACAAGCAGTATTCCCGCTTAGTACAAGTGAAGGCTAGCAAAAGACCGGGAAGCGACCAACTAGAGAGCGACAACAGTCATGAACATGGATTAAAATTAATAAACATTGAGTACAAGCATGAGTAGGATATAATCCACCATGAACATAAATATCGTGAAGGCTATGTTGATTTGTTTCAACTACATGTGTGAACATGTGCCAAGTCAAGTCACTTAAATCATTCAAAGGAGGATACCACCCCACTATACCACATCACAACCATTTTAATAGCATGTTGGCACACAAGGTAAACCATTATAAATCATAGCTAATCAAGCATGACACGAGCAACTATAATCTCTAATTGTCATTGCAAACATGTTAATTCATAATAGGCTGAATCAGGAACGATGAACTAATCATATTTACAAAAACAAGAGAGGTCGAGTTCACACCAGCTTCTCTCATCTCAGTCAGTCCATCATATATCCTCATAATTGCCTTTCACTTGCACGACTGAACGATGTGAAAATAATAAGAGTGCACGTGCATTGGACTAAGCTCGAATCTGCGAGCACTCAATAAACAGGAGAAGACAAGGCAATATGGGCTCTTGGTTAAATCAACAATAATGCATATAAGAGCCACTTCAACAATTTAATTATGGTCTTCTCCTATCGACCCCCAAAGAAAAGAAAATAAATAAAACAATTTACACGGGAAAGCTCCCAACAAGCAAAAGAAGAACAGGAAATCTTTTTGGGTTTTCTTTTTAATTATTACTACTACCGCAAGAAAAGTAAACTAACTAAAAGCTACACTAATTTTTTTTGGTTTTTCTTAAGGTTTATCAAACACACAAGAAGAAAGCATAAAAAGGAAAATAAACTGGCATGGATATTACAGTGAAAAAGTATGAGCACCGACAACTAGCAATGACTGTGTGAGCATAAATGTAATGTCGGTGGGAAATACGTACTCCCCCAAGCTTAGGCTTTTGGCCTAAGTTGGTTTATTGCCACGGATGGCCTGGCGGATATCCATAGTTGTAGTTGGGGTCGTACTGAGATGCAGCGGCTATTGCATCGTGGGCTGCAGCTTGGAGGTGAGCTGCCCTCGTCCTCCTTTAGTACTCATTTGCCTCCTCTCTGGTTATAAAATATATTCCTTTTGCCTGAAAGTCAAAGAGAGCGAGGCGAGGAGAACAATATTGACGGGTGGCCTTTGTCAAAGATTAGTCGGTACTGGAGAGGTGGTTCATTCCTCTCGACAAACTGATTGTTAACCATAGCATTAAAGTCTAGATAAGTAGGAGGCAATTCAATATCATCATCACGTATGGTTACACCAAGAAAATCAGTTAGACAGGTTGCATAAATTCCTCCAAAGAAATCTCCATTAAATCTATTATTATGCAACCTACGTGCAACAATGGCTCCCAAATTATAAGATTGGTCTCCTAACACAGCACTCCTAAGAATACTGAGGTTAGGGACACACATTTGACATGCTTCATCTTTACCATTTATGCACCTACCTATAAAGAGAGCAAAATAATGTATAACAGGAAAATGAATGCTCCCTATGGTAGCTTGTGCTATGTCTCTAGATTCCCCCACAGTTATACTAGCAAGAAAATCTCTAAATTCAGATTTGCGAGGTTCACTAGCACTACCCCATTGTGGAAGTTTGCAAGAAGTGGTAAAATCCTCTAAGTCCATTGTATAAGATTTTTCATAAAGATCAAACAGGACAGTTTGAGAATTGCGTGAAGATGAAAATTCAAACCTCCTCACAAAGGAACTAGTGAGATAGTGGTACTGGCGGCACTTTTCCTCCTCAAAGCTCACAAGATCAGCGTTACGCAAATATGCGTTAAATTCTTCCTTAATTCCCGCTCGATCCATGAAGTCCTCTGAAGGCCATTCACAAGGCCGCACTGGAGCGTTCCTTGGTGGCTCATTATCGGCATCGCGCATTGCGAGCTTGGGTCCTTGCTTCCTTGAAGGGCCACCTTGGTACATTTTCCTAAGCATATTTCTTCCTCTGAAAAAATTATGAAATTTTTAGTAACTTCAAATAAAAGTGAGACAAGCTCAACAAAATTGATAGCAACTACTCCTACAAGTGCCTAGAGCCTATATCATGCATTAGAACTACTTGGAACCATATAAATTTGACATGCAAGCTCAAGAACATGGTCACCTAGGCAGCACAAATTTGCAATGAATAAAGCACTAGAACAAAAACTAATTGGACCAATGGAGGAGTCACATACCAAGGAACAATCCCCCCAAGCAGTTTTGTGAGAAGTGCTTTTAGCAAGGAGATCAAAAATCGCAGCAAAACGAGCTAGAACTCGTGCTTGAGTTGGATGGTGATTTTTTTGGGAGGAAGAAGAAGTGTGTAGGTGCAGGAATAAGTGGAGGGGAGCTATCGTGGGCCCACGAGGCTGGGGGGGGGGCGCGCCCTGGACCCTCGTGGCCAGGTGCTTACTCCCCCTGTTGTGTTCTCAGTGCTAGATATTCTCAAATATTCTAGAAAAAATCATATTTCAATTTCGGGGCATTTGGAGAACTTTTATTTCCGGGGTATTTTTCTATTGCACGGATAATTCAGAAAACAGACAGGAAAAATACTATTTTTTCTTTATTTCAACTAAATAACAGAGAGTAAAAGACGGATACAGAAGGTTGTGCCTTCTAGTTTCATCCATCTCATGCTCATCAAAAGGAATCCACTAAAAAGGTTGATCAGGTCTTGTTAACAAACTCATTCCGAATAACATGGAACCGGAGAAATTTCTAATAACACTATGTTACCTCAACGGGGATATGCACATCCCCAATAATAAGAATATCATATTTATTCTTGACAGTAGGAAGAGGAAATTCAAAACCTCCAAAAATTATCGATGGGATTTTTCCAATAGAGTTGATACTATGAACTTGAGGTTGTTTCCTCGGAAAGTGTACCGTATGCTCATTACCATTAACATGAAAAGTGACATTGCCTTTGTTGCAATCAATAACAGCCCCTGCAGTATTCAAAAAAGGTCTTCCAAGAATAATAGACATACTATCGTCCTCGGGAATATCAAGAATGACAAATTCCGTTAAAATAGTAACGTTTGCAACCACAACAGGCACATCCTCACAAATACCAACACGTATAGCAGTTGATTTATCAGCCATTTGCAAAGATATTTCAGTAGGTGTCAACTTATTCAAATCAAGTCTACAATATAAAGAGAGAGGCATAACACTAACACCGGCTCCAAGATCACATAAAGCAGTATTAACATAGTCTCTTTTAATGGAGCATGGTATAGTTGGTACTCCTGGATCTCCAAGTTTCTTAGGTATTCCACCCTTAAAAGTATAATTAGCAAGCATGGTGGAAATCTCAGCTTCCGGTATTTTTCTTTTATTAGTAACAATTTCTTTCATATACTTAGCATAAGGATTCATTTTGAGCATATCAGTTAATCGCATACACAAAAAGATAGGTCTAATCATTTCAGCAAAGCGCTCAAAATCCTCATCATCCTTTTTCTTGGATGGTTTGGGAGGAAAAGGCATGGGTTTGTGAACCCATGGCTCTCTTTCTTTACCGTGCTTCCTAGCAACAAAGTCTCTCTTATCATAACGTTGATTCTTTAATTGTGGGTTATCAAGATCAACAGCAGGTTCAATTTCTACATCATTGTCATTACTAGGTTGAGCATCATCATGAACATCTTCATTAATATTTTCACTTGGTTCATGTTCATTACCAGATTGTGTTTCAGCATCAGAAATAGAAATATCATTTGGATTCTCAGGTGGTTCAGCAATAGGTTCACTAGAAGCATGCAAAGTCCTATCATTTTTCTTGTTCTTCTTTTTAGAAGGACTAGGTGCATCTATATTATTTCTCTAAGAATCTTGCTCAACTCTCTTAGGATGGCCTTCAGGATACAAAGGTTCCTGAGTCATTTTACTGGTTCTAGTAGCCACTCTAACAGCATAATCATTATTCTTACTATTTAATTCATTGAGCAAATCACTTTGAGCTTTAAGTACTTGTTCTACTTGAGTGGTAACCATAGAAGCATGTTTACTAATGAGTTTGAGTTCACCTTTAACTCTAGACATATAATCACCCAAGTGTTCAAGCGTATCGGAATTGTATTTTAATTGTCTACCAAAATAAGCATTGAAGTTTTCTTGTTTGACAATAAAATTATCAAACTCTTCTAAGCATTGTCTAGCAGACTTATAGTGAGGAATATCACCTTCATCAAATCTATAGAGAGAATTTACCTTTACTACATGTGTCGGGTTATTAAGGTTGTGTGTGTCTTCGATAGGTGATGGATTAAGATCATATGTTTCTTCAACAGGCGATAAATTAAGACCATGTATTTCTTCAATAGGAGGTAAATTCTTAACATCTTCAGCTTTAATACCTTTTTGTTTCATAGATTTCTTTGCCTCTTGCATATCTTCAGGACTGAGAAATAGAACACCCCTCTTCTTCGGAGTTGGTTTAGGAATAGGCTCAGGAGTTGGCTCAGGAATTGTCCAATTATTTTCATTTGTCAACATATTATTCAATAAAATTTCAGCTTCATCCGCTGTTCTTTCCTTGAAAAAAGAACCAACACAACTATCCAGGTAATCTCTGGAAGCATCGGTTAGTCCATTATAGAAGATATCAAGTATTTCATTTTTCTTAAGAGGATGATCAGTCAAAGCATTAAGTAATTGGAGAAGCCTCCCCCAAGCTTGTGGGAGACTCTCTTCTTCAATTTGCACAAAATTGTATATATCCCTTAAAGCAGCTTGTTTCTTATGAGCAGGGAAATATTTAGCAGAGAAGTAATAAATCATATCCTGGGGGCTACGCACACAACCAGGATCAAGAGAATTAAACCATATCTTAGCATCAACTTTAATGAGAACGGAAATATTTTAAGGATATAAAGATAACGAGATTTCTCATCATTAGTGAACAGGGTGGCTATATCATTTAATTTAGTAAGATGTGCCACAACAGTTTTAGATTCATAGCCATAAAAAGGATCAGATTCAACCAAAGTAATTATATCAGGATCAATAGAGAATTCATAATCCTTATCAGTAACAAAGATAGGTGAAGTAGCAAAAGCAAGGTCAGGTTTCATTCTAGCATTAAGAGATTGCTGCTTCCATTTAGCTATTAAGATCATATCTATCATTGCAAGCTAAAATAGCCCTAGCAGCTTCTTCCTCCAAAACATAACCTCGGGAACAATAGGTAATTCATATTTATTAGGGAGAGAGCCTTCATCATCACTTTCATCAATATTATCAGTTTCAATAATTTCATTCTCTCTAGCCGTAGCAAGTTGTTCATCAAGAAATTCACCAAGTGGCATAGTAGTATCAAGCATAGAAGTAGTTTCATCATAAGTATCATGCATAGCAGAAGTGGCATCATCAATAACATGTGACATATCAGAATGAATAGCAGAAGCAGGTTTAGGTGTCGCAAGCTTACTCAAAACAGAAGGTGAATCAAGTGCAGAGCTAGATGAAAGTTCCTTACCTCCCCTCGTAGTTGAGGGATAATTTTTGTTTTTGCGTCTTTCAAGTTCTTCATAGTGACCAGCAGATATAAATCCCAAGTGACTCAAAGAATAGAGTTATGCTCCCCGGCAACTCCCCTACAAACTTCTCTCCCCGTGACGCCCTCATCCACACTTACAACCCCATCAGTGAGCGAGCAACTAGCACTAGGTATGGTCCATCGTCTACCAATCACCCCATGGATAGACGAACGATGACCAACCCCATGCCCTTCCGATTCCACCCCTCACAGATTCCCTAATATCCTCGGGCCTGATAACCCACAAGTATAGGGGATTGCAACAGTTTTCGAGGGTAGAGTATTCAACCCAAATTTATTGATTCGACACAAGGGGAGCCAAAGAATATTCTCAAGTATTCGCAGTTGAGTTGTCAATTCAACCACACCTGGATAACTTAATATCTGCAGCAAAGTATTTAGTAGCAAATAATATTGAAGTAACGGTAATGGTAGCAAAAGTAATTTTTTTGGGTTTTGTAGTGATTGTAACAGTAGCAACGGAAAAGTAAATAAGCGAAGAACAATATATGAAAAGCTCGTAGGCATTGGATCGGTGATGGAGAATTATGCCGGATGCGGTTCATCATGTAACAGTCATAACATAGGGTGACACAGAACTAGCTCCAATTCATCAATGTAATGTAGGCATATATTCCGAATATAGTCATACGTGCTTATGGAAAAGAACTTGCATGACATCTTTTGTCCTACCCTCCCGTGGCAGCGGGGTCCTAACGGAAACTAAGGGATATTAAGGCCTCCTTTTAATAGAGTATCGGACCAAAGCATTAACACACAGTGAATACATGAACTCCTCAAACTACGGTCATCACCGGGAGTGGTCCCGATTATTGTCACTTCGGGGTTGCCGGATCATAACACATAGTAGGTGACTATAGACTTGCAAGATAGGATCAAGAACTCACATATATTCATGAAAACATAAATAGGTTCAGATATGAAATCATGGCACTCGGGCCCTAGTGACAAGCATTAAGCATAGCAAAGTCATAGCAACATCAACCTCAGAACATAGTGGATACTAGGGATGAAACCCTAACAGAACTAACTTGATTACATGATAAACTCATCCAACCCATCACCGTCCAGCAAGCCTACGATGGAATTACTCACGCACGGCGGTGAGCATCATGAAATTGGTGATGGAGGATGGTTGATGATGACGATGGCGACGGATTTGTTGGAAATATGCCCTAGAGGCAATAATAAAAGCATTATTATTATATTTCCTTGTTCATGATAATTGTCTTTATTCATGCTATAACTGTATTATCCGGAAATCGTAATACACGTGTGAATACATAGACTACAATACGTCCCTAGTAAGCCTCTAGTAGACTAGCTCGTTGGTCAACAGATAGTCATGGTTTCCTGACTATGGACATCAGATGTCATTGACAACGGGATCACGTCATTAGGAGAATGACGTGATGGACAAGACCCAATCCTAAGCATAGCACAAAGATCGTGTAGTTCGTTTTTGCTAGAGTTTTTCCAATGTCAAGTATCTCTTCCTTAGACCGTGAGATCGTGTAACTCCGGATACCGTAGGAATGCTTTGGGTGTACCAAACGCGTCACAACGAATGGGTGACTATAAAGGTGCATTACAGGTATCTCCGAAAGTGTCTGCTGGGTTGACACGGATCGAGGCGAGGATTTGTCACTCCGTATGACGGAGAGGTATCACTGGGCCCACTCGGTAGTGCATCATCATAATGAGCTCAAAGTGACCAAGTGTCCGGTCACGGGATCATGCATTACGGTATGCGAGTAAAGTGACTTGCCGTAACGAGATTAAGCGAGGTATCGGGATACCGACGATCGAGTCTCGGGCAAGTAACATACCGCTGACAAAGGGAATAGCATACGGGGTTGCTGAACCCTAGACATCGTGGTTCATCCGATGACATCATCGAGGAGCATGTAGGAGCCAACATGGGTATCCAGATCCGCTGTTGCTTATTGACTGAGAGCGTCGGTCATGTTCATGTCTCCGAACCCGTAGGGTCTACACACTAAGGTTCGGTGGCGCTAGGGTTAATAGGAAGACTTGTATGTGATTACGAATGTTGTTGAGTCCGGATGAGATCCCGGACGTCACGAGGAGTTCGGAATGGTCCGGAGGTAAAGATTTATATATGGGAAGTCATCAAGCGGACACGGAAAAGTTTGGTCATATCGATTTTATGGAGGGTCCACCGGAAGGGTTCCGGAGGACCACGGGAGGGCCACCCTTTTGGGGGCCACTTGGGCTGCGTGGGGCAGCCAGCCCCTCATGGGCTGGGCGCACCCCCCCTTGGCCCATGCGCCTAGGGTTGAGGGGGAACCCCAAAGGCGCCCCCTTGCTTGGGGGCAAGCCCCTCCCTCCGCCGCCCCCCTCTAGATGGATCTAGAGGGGCCGCCCCTCCTCCTTTCCCCTATAAATAGAGGGGTAGAGGGAGGGCTGCACACACCATTGAAGGCGCAGCCCTCCCTCCCAACACCTCTCCTCCTCACACGCTACGCTTGGCCCTGCCTGAGAATCTGATTCCTCCATCGCATCACGCCGTCGTGCTGCCATTGGAGTGATCTTCCTCAACCTCTCCTTCCTCCTTGCTGGATCAAGGCGAAGGAGACGCCGTAAATCCCACGTGTGTTGGCGCGGAGGTGCTGTCCGTTCAGCACTTGGTCATCGGTGATCGGAATCACGTTGGGAACGTCTTCATCATCACCACTCCCTCGAACGCTTCCGTACTCGATCTACAAGTGGTATGTAGATGCAAACTCTCTCCCTTGACTCGTTGCTTAGTAGAACTCATAGATGGATCTTGGTGAAACCGTAGAAATTTTTTTAATTTTTCTGCAACTTTCCCCAACAGTGGCATCATGAGCTAGGTCTATGTGTAGTTCTCTTTGCACGAGTAGAACACAATTTAGTTGTGGGCGTGGATCTTGTCAATTTACTTGCCGCTACTAGTCTTATCTTGCTTCCGCGGAATTGTGGGATGAAGCGGCCCGGACCAACCTTACACGTACGCTTACGTGAGACCGGTTCCACCGACTAACATGCACTAGTTGCATAAGGTGGCTGGCGGGTGTCTGTCTCTCCTACTTTAGTTGGAGCGGATTCGATGAAAAGGGTCCTTATGAAGGGTAAATAGAAGTTGACAAGATCACGTTGTGGTTATTCGTAGGTAAGAAAACGTTCTTGCTAGAACCCAATTGCAGCCACGTAAAAGATGCAACAACAATTAGAGGACGTCTAACTTGTTTTTGCAGCAATTGTTCTGTGATGTGATATGGCCAAGTTGTGATGAATGATGAATGACATATTGTGATGTATGAGATCATGTTCTTGTAATAGGAATCACGACTTGCATGTCGATGAGTATGACAACCGGCAGGAGCCATAGGAGTTGTCTTTAATTTTGTATGACCTGCGTGTCATTGAAGAACGCCATGTAACTTACTTTACTTTATTGCTAAACGCGTTAGCCATAGAAGTAGAAGTAGTCGTTGGCGTGACAACTTCATGGAGGCACAATGATGGAGATCATGATGATGGAGATCATGGTGTCATGCCGGTGACAAGATGATCATGGAGCCCCGAAGATGGAGATCAATGGAGCTTTATGATATTGGCCATATCATGTCACTACTATATAATTGCATGTGATGTTTATTATGTTTATACATCTTGTTTACTTAGAACGACGGTAGTAAATAAGATGATCCCTTACAACAATTTCAAGAAATGTTTCCCCTAACGTGCACCGTTGCCAAAGTTAAATGCGTTTCTAAGCACCACGTGATGATCGGGTGTGATGGATTCTTACGTTCACATACAACGGGTGTAAGACAGATTTACACACGCGAAAACACTTAGGGTTTACTTGACGAGCCTAGCATGTACAGACATGGCCTCGGAACACGAAGACCGAAAGGTCGAACACGAGTCGTATGGAAGATACGATCAACATGAGAATGTTCACCGACGAGACTAGTCCGTCTCACGTGATGATCGGACACGGGCTAGTCGACTCGGATCGTGTAACACTTAGATGACTAGAGGATGTCAAATCTGAGTGGGAGTTCATTTAAATAATTTGATTAGATGAACTTAATTATCATGAACTTAGTCTAAAACTTTTGAATGATATGTCTTGTAGATCAAATGGCCAACGCTCATGTCAACTTGAACTTCAACGCGTTCCTAGAGAAAACCAAGCTGAAAGATGATGGCAGCAACTATACGGACTGGGTCCGAACTTGAGATCATCCTCATAGCTGCTAGGAAACAATATGTCCTAGAAGGACCGCTAGGTGGCGCTCCGTCGAGAGAACCAAGACATTATGAATGCTTGGCAGTCTCGTGCTGATGATTACTCCCTCGTTCAGTGCGGCATGCTTTACAGCTTAGAACCGGGGCTCCAAAAGCGTTTTGAGCATCACGGAGCATATGAGATGTTCGAGGAGCTGAAACTTGTTTTCCAAGCTCACGCCCGGGTCGAGAGATATGACATCTCCGACAAGTTCTATAGTTGTAAGATGGAGGAAAACAGTTACATCGGTGAGCACATTACGAAGATGTGCAGGTTGCACAATCGTATGACCCAGTGAATATTAACCTCCACGATGAGGCGGTCATTGACAGAATCCTCCAGATCGCTCCCACCAAGCTACGAGAGCTTTGTGATGAACTACAACATGCAGGGGATGGTAAAGACCATTCTGAAGTGTTCTCTATCTGAAGTCAGCCGAGGTTGAGATCAAGAAAGAACATCAAGTGTTGATGGTCAATAAGACCACTAAGTTCAAGAAGGGCAAGGGCAAGAAGAACTTCAAGAAGGACGGCAAGGAGGTTGCCGCGCCCGTAAGCAAGTTGCCGGAAGAAGTCAAAGAATGGACCCAAGCCGAGGCCTGAGTGCTTTTATTGCAAGGGAGGGACCTTTGAAGCGGAACTGCCCCAAATACTTAGCGGACAAGAAGGCCGGCAACACCAAAGGTATATTTGATATACATGTAATTGATGTGTACTTTGCCGATTACTCGTAGTAACTCCCGGTATTTGATACGGTGCCGTTGCTCATATTTGTAACTCACAGCAGGAGCTGCGGAATAAGCGGAAGTCGGCAAAGGATGAGGTGACGATGCGGCGTCGGGAATGGTTCCAGAGTCGATGTGATCGCCGTCGCACGCTACCTCTTCATTTACCTACGGGATTAGTTATGAACCTTAATAATTGTTATTTGGTGCCAAGTTTGAGCATGAATATTGTATCTGGATCTTGTTTAATGCAAGATGGCTACTCATTTAAATCCGAGAATAATGGTTGTTCTATTTATATGAGAGATATGTATTATGGTCATGCTCCGATGGTCAATGGTTTATTCTTAATGAATCTCGGCGTAGTATTACACATGTTTATAGTGTGAATACCAAAAGATGTAAAGTTGATAACGATAGTCCCACATACTTGTGGCATTGCCGCCTTGGTCACATTGGTGTCAAGCGCATGAAAAAGCTCCATCTTGATGGACTTTTGGAGTCTTTAGATTATGAATCATTTGACACATGCGAACCATGCCTCATGGGCAAGATGACCAAGACTCCGTTCTCGGAACAATGGGCGAGCAACCAACTTGTTGGAAATCATACATACCGATGTATGCGGTCCAATGAGCGTTGAGGCTCATGGAGGGTATCGTTATGTTCTCACTCTCACAGATGACTTGAGTAGATATGGGTATGTCTACTTGATGAAACACAAATCCGAGACCTTTGAAAAGTTCAAGGAATTTCAGAATGAAGTAGAGAATCAACGTGACCGAAAGATAAAATTCTTACGATCAGATCGTGGAGGAGAATATTTAAGTCATGAATTTGGTACACACTTAAGAAAGTGTGGAATCGTTTCACAACTAACGCCGCTGGAACACCTCGGTAATGGTGTGTCCGAACGTCGTGTCGCACTCTATTGGATATGGTGCGGTCTATGATGTCTCTTACCGATTTACCGCTATCATTTTGGGGATACGCTCTAGAGACAGCTACATTCACTTTAAATAGGGCACCGTCTAAGTCCGTTGAGGCGACACCGTATGAATTATGGTTTGGGAAGAAACCTAAGCTGTCGTTTCTAAAAGTTTGGGGATGCGATGCTTATGTCAAGAAACTTCAACCCGAAAAGCTCGAACCCAAGTCGGAAAATGCGTCTTCATAGAATACCCTAAAGAAACCATTGGGTATACCTTCTACTTAAGATCCGAGGGCAAGATCTTTGTTGCCAAGAACGGAACCTTTCTGGAAAGAGAGTTTCTCTCGAAAGAAGTAAGTGGGAGGAAAGTAGAACTCGATGAAGTACTACCTCTTGAGCAGGAGAGTAGTGCAGCTCAGGAAAATGTTCTGTGATGCCTACACCAACTGAAGAGGAAATTCATGATGATGATCAAGGTACTTGGATCAAGTTGCTCTGAACCAGTGGGTCCACTAGGACGCGCTCCGCACTGCAGTGGTACGGCAACCCTGTCACGGAAATCATGTTGTTAGACAACAATGAACCTTGAACTATGAAGAAGCGATGGCGGGTCAGATTCCAACAAATGGCTAGAAGCCATGAAGTCCGAGATAGAATCCTTGTATGAAAACAAAGTGTGGACTTTGGTGACTTGCCCGATGATCGGCGACGATAGAAAACAAATGGATCTTTAAGAGGAAGACAAACGCGGATGGTAATGTCACCATTTATAAAGCTCGACTTGTCGCTAAGGGTTATCGGCAAGTTCAAGGGATTGACTACGATGAGACTTTTTCTCCCGTAGCGAAGCTTAAGTCCGTCCGAATCATGTTAGCAATTGCCGCATACTATGATTCTGAGATATGGTAGATGGACGTCAAAACAGCGTTCCTTAACGGTTATCTTAAGGAAGAGCTGTATATGATACAGCCAGAAGGTTTTGTCGATCCTAAGAATGTCGACAAAGTATGCAAGCTCCAATGATCCATTTATGGGCTGGTACAAGCATCTCGGAGTTGGAACATTCGCTTTGATGAGATGATCAAAGCGTTTGGGTTTATGCGACTTATGGAGAAGCTGCGTTTACAAGAAAGTGAGTGGGAGCTCAGTAGCATTTCTCATATTATATGTAGATGACATACTTTTGATGGGAAATGATATAGAATTCTTGGACAGCATTAAGGCCTACTTGAATAAGTGTTTTTCAATGAAGGACCTTGGAGAAGCTGCTTATATATTAGGCATCAAGATCTATAAAGATAGATCGAGGCGCCTCATAGGTCTTTCACAAAGCACATACCTTGATAAGATTTTGAAGAAGTTCAAAATGGATCAGTCCAAGAAGGGTTCTTGCCTGTTTTGCAAGGTGTGAGATTGAGCTCAGCTCAATGCCCGACCACGACAAAAGATAAAGAAGAGATGAGTGTCATCCCTATGCCTCAGCCATAGGATCTATTATGTATGCCATGTCTGTACGGACCTGATGTAAACCTTGCCGTAAGTTTGGTAGGAAGGTACCAAAGTAATCCCGACAAGGAACACCGGACAGCGGTCAAGAATATCCTGAAGTACCGAAAAGGACAAAGGACATGTTTATCGTTTATGGAGGTGACGAAGAGCTCGTCAGAAGGGTTACGTCGGCGCTAGCTTCGACACGATCTGGATGACTCTAAGTCACAAACCGGATACGTGTATATGTTGAATGGTGGAGCGATGGCTGGTGCAGCTGCAAGCGAGCGTCGTGGCGGGATCTACATGTGAAGCGGAGTACATGGCAGCCTCGGAGGCAGCGCATGAAGCAATTTGGGTGAAGGAGTTCATCACCGACCTAGGAGTCATACCCAATGCGTCGGGGCCGATCAAACTCTTCGTGACAACACCGGAGCTATTGCACTTGCCAAGGAGCCTGGTTTCACAAGAAGACCGAGCACATCAAGCGTCGCTTCAACTCCATCCGTGAAAATGTTCAGGATGGAGACATAGAAATTTGTAAAGTGCATACGGATCTGAATGTCGCAGATCCGCTGACTAAACCTCTTCCATGGGCAAAACATGATCAACACAGAACTCTATGGGTGTTCGATTCATCACAATGTAAACTAGATTATTGACTCTAGTGCAAGTGGGAGATGTTGGAAATATGCCCTAGAGGCAATAATAAAAGCATTATTATTATATTTCCTTGTTCATGATAATTGTCTTTATTCATGCTATAAGCGTATTATCCGGAAATCGTAATACACGTGTGAATACATAGACTACAATCGTCCCTAGTAAGCCTCTAGTAGACTAGCTCGTTGGTCAACAGATAGTCATGGTTTCCTGACTATGGACATCAGATGTCATTGACAACGGGATCACGTCATTAGGAGAATGACGTGATGGACAAGACCCAATCCTAAGCATAGCACAAAGATCGTGTAGTTCGTTTTGCTAGAGTTTTTCCAATGTCAAGTATCTCTTCCTTAGACCGTGAGATCGTGTAACTCCCGGATACCGTAGGAATGCTTTGGGTGTACCAAACGTCACAACGTAACTGGGTGACTATAAAGGTGCATTACGGTATCTCCGAAAGTGTCTGCGGGTTGACACGGATCGAGACGAGATTTGTCACTCCGTATGACGGAGAGGTATCACTGGGCCCACTCGGTAGTGCATCATCATAATGAGCTCAAAGTGACCAAGTGTCCGTCACGGGATCATGCATTACGGCACGAGTAAAGTGACTTGCCGGTAACGAGATTAAGCGAGGTATCGGGATACCGACGATCGAGTCTCGGGCAAGTAACATACCGCTGACAAAGGGAATAGCATATGGGGTTGCTGAACCCTAGACATCGTGGTTCATCCGATGACATCATCGAGGAGCATGTAGGAGCCAACATGGGTATCCAGATCCCGCTGTTGCTTATTGACCCGAGAGCGTCCGGTCATGTTCGCATGTCTCCGAACCCGTAGGGTCTACACACTTAAGGTTCGGTGGCGCTAGGGTTAATAGGAAGACTTGTATGTGATTACGAATGTTGTTCGGAGTTCGGATGAGATCCCGGACGTCACGAGGAGTTCGGAATGGTCCGGAGGTAAAGATTTATATATGGGAAGTCATCAAGCGGACACCGAAAAGTTTGGTCATATCGGTTTTATGGAGGGTCCACCGGAAGGGTTCCGGAGGACCACCGGAGGCCACCCTTTGGGGGCCACTTGGGCTGCGTGGGGCAGCCAGCCCCTCATGGGCTGGGCGCACCCTCCCTTGGCCCATGCGCCTAGGGTTGAGGGGGAACCCTAAAGGCGCCCCTGCTTGGGGGCAAGCCCTCCCTGGCCGCCGCCCCCTCTAGATGGATCTAGAGGGGGCCGGCCCCCTCCTCCTTTCCCCTATAAATAGAGGGGTAGAGGGGAGGGCTGCACACACCATTGAAGGCGCAGCCCTCCCTCCCAACACCTCTCCTCCTCCGACACGCTTGGCGAAGCCTGCGGAATCTGAGCCCTCCATCGCATCACGCCGTCGTGCTGCCATTGGAGTGATCTTCCTCAACCTCTCCTTCCTCCTTGCTGGATCAAGACGAAGGAGACGCCGTAAATCCGTCACGTGTGTTGAGCGCGGAGGTGCTGTCCGTTCAGCACTTGGTCATCGGTGATCGGAATCACGTTGGGAACGTCTTCATCATCACCACTCCCTCGAACGCTTCCGTACTCGATCTACAAGTGGTATGTAGATGCAAACTCTCTCCCTTGACTCGTTGCTTAGTAGAACTCATAGATGGATCTTGGTGAAACCGTAGAAATTTTTTTAATTTTTCTGCAACGTTCCCCAACAGGATTCCCCTCTCCGGAGCCCCGAACGGACTCCAGATTAGCCCTCCCGAGAGGTTTTAGGGCTTGGCGGCGGCTCCGTATCGTAAAACGCGATGAATCCTTCTCTCAGATTTTCTTCTCCCCGAACACGAATATATGGAGTTGGAGTTGAGGTCGTTGGAGCGTCAGGGGGCCCACGAGGCAGGGGGGCGCGCCCAGGGGGCAGGCACGCCCTCCACCCTCGTGGACAGGTGGAGGCCCCCCTGACGTGGATTCTTCTTCCAGTATTTTTATTATTTTCCAAAAATAAGTTTCGTGGAGTTTCAAGTCATTCCGAGAACTTTTGTTTTTGCACATAAATAACACCATGGAAAGTCTGCTGAAAACAGCTTCAGTCTGGGTTAGTTCCATTCAAATCATGCAAGTTAGAGTCCAAAACAATGGCAAAAGTGTTTGGAAAAGTAGATACGACGGAGACGTATCACTGACCATTTTTATGATTTTAAACCTGTTTATGACAAGTGGGCCCTGTCAGTCAAGGCTGATGTGGTGGGGAAGTTAACTCCGTTTATTTTTACCATTACGTTGACCGTTATGTCAGGTGGGGCCTACACATCATTCTTCTTCTTCCTCCTCTCTCTCTGGCATTTTAACAAACACATCCAATGCATCATGTGGCTAGAGGAACATTGTTGTCGTCGTCGTCTCCATCGTGGAGCCCGAGCTCATGCAGGGCGGCGGGGAAAGGCGACATCGGCGGCTGCGTGGTGCATCATGGCGGCGCTCGAGATCCGTCGTGGCCAACAGCCAAACCTCGCCGGTGGCCTCGGCTGCTAACTGGTCCCACCGCCTCCATGCCTAGCGTAATGGTGAAGCTCACCTGCTTCCCTCCCATGCACTGAAAGTGTTTGTTGAAATGCCAAAAAGAGATAGGAGGAGGAAGAAGAAGGTTGATGTGGGGCCCACCTGTCATAACGGTCAACCTAATGGTCAGATTAGATGGAGTTGGCTTTCCGGCCACGCCGGCCCTGACAGATGGGCCCTGCCTGTCATAAACACATTTAAATCATCCAAACTAGCCGTTATCCGAAAATGGTAGTTTTTAGTCAAAAAATTAGAAAATTTTGGTAGTTTTCGGTGAGTTTTAAAAAAATGATAGTTTTGTGGGACGGTAACCCCCTAAAGTAATAGTTTTTTGTCAAACACTCTAAGTCCAGGCCCTACAATAATGTGGAAAATTGAATAATAATAGGGTTGGAAGAAGACAAAATAAACATAGCCTGACATCAACGTTATTGATCGTTGACAATGGTGAGGGCCTTATAATCGATGTTAATGGAAGAAATAGGGATTGACATGCAACTGGGATGCACAAAGCTATGAATATATGAAAGCGCTCCTATGGACCAAGTGGAGGGGTGCATTCAACTTGCTTACTCATAAAGACCTCATGCACTCAAGAGAAGGCTTCCTAGAATTATGAAGAAGATAAAGTGTAGAAGAATAGGTTGGTATAGGTGAATCGACGATTCTAGCAGAATGAAGCATCAATGAAATATGCAAACTAAGTTCTATAATTTGAAATCTCCACTAGTATATGTCAATGAAGATCGCGGAACTTTTGTATTTTACAATGCATGATGTACTTCCACTTTGAAACACTTCAGTGCATACTAAAAAAAAGAATGTTGTTTCCCATTCCCCCCTCTCTCACTCACTCACAACCGCACATATACACACCTTTTTCTCCATTTTTATTCTTTTCTTTTCCTCTTGTTTCTCCTTTTTGTGACACCACCATGGTGATTTTTTTTTGTAAAAGCAAACACTTTTCAAGAATGATCAATATAGTTTATAATAACAAAAATCAATTTATGACCCCAAGCTCAAATGATCCCTGAATGAACAACAAATTTAAATAAAATGATTTTTTTAAATAGGTGCATGTGAAATTTCATGGTGATATGACAAGGGAGGAGCTCGGTACAGAAAAAACGAGGCTGGAATTTTGTTGCAACTTTGGACATTTTTGGAGCTTTATTTTCTTTTACCGAGCTCCTCGATTGCCATCTCGGTGCGAAAATTTGCAAGCACCTAGAAAAGGCTCTAATCTTCCATGTGTAATTTTTTTATTTTTAATGATTTTTTGCTGTTTTTCTAAATTTACAGTTCACACTGGCGCAGATGCACCAAGCTACGAAACGTCGTTCTCGTATAATGACACACTTCAACTAAATGTAATCATAACCCAGTCAATGATCACGATAAGAACTTTATACGAAATGCCTCCGGCAGTATATCAGGTCATTACAATGATCTAGTTTAGCATATAACAAATCAGTGATGAACAGTGAGTAATTGTTTCAAGCTATACGAAACTATCCATATGAGAATGTGACAATAAATCCCTTAGTCATACTGTATAATGTAATGGAAAATGGAATGATGGTAGTGCATGTGTTTCCCCCTCGGCCTTCTTCTCAAGCGGATCAGCCGCTGCCCCACCTTGCTCCGGGGGGCCAGAGAAGCCGACGGGTGTTGAACTAGTAGGGACACGTATTTGGGGCTGGAAATTGTGCAGAAAACCGTCCAAGAAATCTCACTGTCAGCGATGTGGTCCTTCTCCGTCGGACTGGCTGAACGGTCAAACATGGTCAAACCACACTGCGTCAGAACAACTTAATACGTCTCCATCGAAAACGAGCGAACCGTAGCTGACTGGGCAGAAACCCACATTCGGCGTTTCATTAGTTCGATGACTAAATTGCATACAACTGACAAGTTCAGTTACTATGATGAATTTCACTCTACCAGTAGCACTTTCTTAAGCAAAATAACGCAGTTCCAACTGGTCAAAAATCAGGCCAGGCACGGCAAATTGCTAGTCGTGCGGAAAGCGCAAAGGCCAGTACGGAGCAATCCGATCCGTCGATAAAGCGAAAACAGAGACTCAGGATTATTCAGTGGCGGTGGTCAAAGCAGAACTCCTTGTGGACGCCACAAGCGCAGGTCACGCGCACCACCACTTCGGCGCCGGTGCAGGCTGCTGGTGCGGCTGGTGTGGCAACGCTGGATACTTCCACCTCCCGATGCTGTGCAGTGCAGGTAAGGATGTCATCAGGAAACAGATTTACCAAAATGAACAAAGAAACTGTATAAACTGTAGGAAACACATGCAATGTTCTGCAGATATCTTTTTGAATGTTCTGCAGACATCTAATTAAAATGATCTTTGAATCAAGAAATATGAGGCACATGATTAAAACTTATTCGCAGAGATGATAAGATTCAGATAGCGGCATGTTTAGCTCTAAGTGTATCTGCTCGATCGGTCACTAAGCAAAGAAATGATCAGGTTCAAGTATGTCAAGGGTGCAGAGTATACTAATCAAAATGTTGAACTGTGCACATGAGACCATGAGCTTCAGATAGCAGTATGTCTGTCCCCAAAAGTATCTAATCAATTATGGAGAAGCTAAGAAATGATCAGGTTGCACTGACCAAAATGTTCAAGCCTGGAGAACTGGAGAGTACAGTATGATGATCGATCACAAAGCAAAGCAATTATTTGATGTTCAAGCATGCTAATTACAACGATGATATAGTAAGCTTCAGATGACAGTATGTTTGGCTTCTAAACTATATGATGATGATCACAAAGCTAAGAAATTATCAGGATACACTGATCAAAATGTTAAAGCCTGGTGAATTGAAGAGCATACTAATATGACCAGTGCTTCTACTAATATAAATGTGAACTGCACATGCTACCAGAACTGTAAGTACACTGGGGAGATCATAAGTTTCAGACAAGAGTTAGTTTGTCTCTAGAAGTATCTACTCCATCGATCAAGAATCTAAGAAATAATCAATTTCAATACGCCGACAAAAATGTTCAAGCAGGATAATATTTGAGGATAAGCTTTCGATAACAGCATTCTGAAGTGGTGACTCGAACGCTCATCAGGAAATGGAATGGAAAAATGAACAACAGAATGCGTAAGGCATTACCTGCTTGCTCGCCTTCCCAGCTGACGAATGCTTCACCGGCGATGGGACGAACGTGGAGCGCGACCCGCATGGCGAAGTTGAGCTGGACGCCTCACTGCAGGCCTTCCTGGCCTCCTGCGGCGATCCAATCGGCACATCAGATTCAGAGGCAACGGACAAAGGAATCAAGAATTGCAAGATGCAGAAGAATAGGGGTGGTGAATCATCGTAGTACCTGCTTGCGGGAGGAGCGGGAGGCCTCGCCGTTTGCGGGAGTGGCCTTCGCCGGCGAGGTGAAGAACGTGCAGCACGGCCTGGCCGATGACCCGGACTGGATGGAGGAGCGGGAGGTCTCGCCGGCGGTGACCAAGGCGTACGTCTTGACAACCTTCTGCGGCGGCTCAATGGCCTGCTGCGGCAGGCTCCCGCAGAGCGTGCTCACGATGCCTTGTTGTCGCCGCGGCCTCTTCTTCCTGCCGCCGCCAGACTTGCGCACGAGTGGCGCCAAAGTCTTCGATGCCGAGAAGACAAACGACGGGGATGTCGGAGAACTTGCGTGCCCGATGGGGGGCCCCGGCGAAGGGAAGAAAGCCAAGCCACCGCTATCGGTGGAGCCCGTGCGCGCGTGTTTCGGGGAAGGGAAGGACGCCACGGCGCGCCCGCCGTGGTATTCCCTGGGTGACAGGGACGGCTCGGTAGACAAGGACGCGAGGCCGCCGCCGGCAGAAGAGCTCGCTGGCGTGAGCTGCTGCTCCGGCGAAGCCGAGAACATGAATCCACCGTTGGCAGTGGGGCCCGCCGTCGGCTTCTGTGGCGAATCCATGAACGTGAGCCCGCCGCTCAAGGTGCCGCCCGTGGGCGTTGTCGGCTGCCCCGGTGGAGCCAAGAACGATAGGGCGCTGACACTGGAGCCCGTCGGAGACGGCGTGCTGGGCGTGTCCTCCAAGAACGCGAAGATGTTGCCCCCATTGCCGCCGCCGCTACCACCGATACACGGACGCACCGACGGGAATGAGAAGTCACCTGCGGGGGACCCCGTGCGCGACAGCAAAGGCGGCGCGGTGTTCGGGGAGAGGCGCGGCGATGGCTGCTGTGAGGGGGAGGGCGAGGAGTCGAAGGGGTGGAGCTCAACCAGCAACTTCTTGCGCGGCGAAGCGGGCGGGAGGAGGCAGCGGCGCTTGCTTCCCCCGGGCCCGGCGACGCCACATGGCGCGGAAAAGGTGACCGCCGAGTGCTGGGGATCGATGCGGAGCTCGGCGAGGTGGTGCGGCGACGGCGCGAGGAAGAAGTTGCGGTGGAGGTCGGCCGCCATCATCTCCATAGTCGGCGCTCCCGAGTTCTTCGGTTCTTGCGTGGTGGTGGCGGTGGTTGGTCTCGGAAGGAAGTAGTTGGTTGGTTGGTTAGTTTGGCGTCGTCCTTCTCAGATTTATAACTGATCAGCGTTGGCTTTGGGTTGGGGTTTTTTTGGTCACTTTTTAAAATTGTTCTAGTATCACTTTTTTTTTAGGGCAAAAGAGAGCTCATTCATTCATAATACGAGTACAATCATTCTCAATTACATAAAGTATATCTGGTGGCACATTCTTTGGCAGAAAAAAATCCCCATGAATTCTAGCATGAGCAGCCAACTCATGTGCAGCCACATTGCATTCTCTTTTGATTTTCCTCACCTCAGATATACTGAAGTCACGCATCAGGCTTTTAGCCTCTTCGTACTTAGCCCACCACTTGGCCTTGTTCCTTCCTTCAGTGTTCATAGCATTCACAACAGCAGCACAGTCAGACTCAACGTATACCTGTCCCCTGTGAACATTTCTCAAACACTTGAGTCCAATCACAAGGGCGCTTGCCTCTGCTTCCTCTGCATCGTCGCATGCCTGAACATGACAGCCTACAGAAAAGACAACCGATCCCGTGCTATCACGAGCGACCGCCCCAGCCCAAGCCGAGCCCAAAACTGAAACAAAAGAAGCATCGATGTTCAGTTTAATACAAGCTCCTTGGGGCCTAGACCAGTGGCATTTTGGCTGTATAATTCTTTCTGGTGATGACTGCATCTCGGTAACATGCAATGGTTTTTTCCCTTTGATGTCACTTTCAGCTGTGGCTTCAGAGTTCAATGTTTCCCAATAATTCTTTAGGAAAAGGACCGAGTCCGAGATCTTTGCTTCCCCTTTATTATGTACAATATCCTCCCTGAGATGCCATGACCGCCAGAGAACCAGTAGATGTTTTTCATGCAAGTGTCCAGAGCATTGGCTTAAAGCATTTAACAGCCAATCCGGGTTAGGTTCGGCAAGTACTGGTTCTTTTGGTAATGCCCAGTGTTCTCTCATCTTTTCTCTAAGAGCTCTAGCCTTGGTGCAGTTCACAACAGCATGGTGAGCATCCTCTTTCTCTATACCACATATATTACATATTCCATCAATTTCCAGGGTCCTCCTCCTTTTATTTTCCTTTGTGGGAAGTGAATCTGTGGCAATTCTCCAGGCAACAATACGAACTTTGTGAGGGACCTGTGCTTTCCAGACCAAATTCCATAGATTTTCCCTTCCAGTGCTAATGCTACGAGACGAACCAACTATTTCTTCCTGCTTCAAGTTCATACCCAATCTATAAGCACTTCTAACCGTGAAGATGCCATTTTTCTCATAATTCCAAGCTAGATGGTCTTCAGTCTCATTGAGAGGAATCTTTATTTTGCATATTTCCTCGGCGCCAAAATTATGGAATAGCTTCTCGATAAGGGGACATTCCATTCCCTTGCTTGCGGCAACATGAGCTGATTAACCCATCTGATTCGCCTCGTGTCTTAAGAGATAGAACCTTGAATCTGATTGCCTCGGGATCCAATTATCCCTAAGGATTTGGATACTATTCCCATTTCCAACTCTCCAAACAACACCTTTCTTCAGAGTTCTAGGCCAAATTCAATCCCTCTCCACACAGAGACGATCGGACGCCAAGACCGTGTCTAGCAAATTGCCATTCGGATAATATTTTGACTTCGTAATCCGAGCACACAAACTCTCTGGTCTCTGAATTAAGCGCCAGCTTGCTTAGCCAGCAGGCCTAGTTGAAAACCTGCATGTCTCAAATCCAGGCCTCCATGACATTTTGGTTGTGTCATCTTCTCCCATGACATCCAGTGAACTCTTCTTTGATTTTGCTCGTCACCCCACCAAAAATCACGCACCATTTTCTCGTATTGCTCACAAAATCCACACTCATCTTGAACATACTCATGGTATAAGTCGGTAATGCTTGAATCACCGATTTGATCAAAATATCTTTAGAACCATGGGACATAAATCTTTCAACCCGTTAGTGAGCCTTTTAGTGAAGCGCCAAAGATAGGTTGAAACGGGACCTCTTCATGCGCCCCTCGGGTGTAGGCAAACCCAAATACCTCTCCTCAAAAGTGATCGAGCTAATATCCGAGAATATGCTTAATCTCATTACGGACTGCGAAGGGCAAGCTCGCTAAACAACATGGAACATTTACTTGGCTTAACAGTTGGCCCGTCCGTGCTGAAATTTGTTGAGGGCATTCTTGATACTCCTTGCTTCATCACTATCAGCTTTAAAGAAGAAGACTATCATCTGCGAATAGAAGATGGGAGATACCGGCTCCCTCTCGCCACTTTCAAAGGGGTGATCTTACCAAGACATTCAGCCTCAAGGGCACGTGATAGACCTTCACCACAAACAAGAACAAATCACGGACTTAGAGGGTCACCTTGGCGGAGACCCTCGAAGGTTCAAGAAATCCAAGATTTCTCCATTTAGCTTCATCGCATATCTCACGCATCGAACACGGTCATCACCCAATTTATCCATTTCGACAAAACCCGAATCTGCTAAGAACTCCTTCTAGGAAACTCCAATCCACATGATCATACGCTTTGGACAGATCAAGTTTGTAGGCACAATGGTTATTGGTAGCGTTCTTCTGTGTTGGATTTTATAAAAACACTCAAAGGCGATATATCGTTGTCCGTGATGAGTCTTCCAGAATGAAAGCACTCGTGTTTCGACACCAACTCATCCAAGAAAGGTCAAGGCGGTTGACAAGGCATTTAGAGATCACTTTATAGATGACGCTACGTGCTTATTGGCGAAAATCTTTCAAGTATTCAGAGCATTACCTTTAAGAATAAGGACAATCATCGTGTCGTTAATTCCTCCCGCATGATTCCATCATCAAAGAATTTCTTCACCGCGCTAATCACATCCGTTCGGAGCTCAACCCAATTCCTTTGAAAGAAGCGGGCAGGGAACCCATCGATGCCCGGGGCCTTCAAAGGACCAATTTGAAAAATAGCATCACTTATTTCTTCATCTGTAAAAGCCTTACAAATCTGATCATTTATATCCGGGGTAACTTTAGCAACAAACAGCTCCAGCAGGTTATTGGGTTCCAGAGTTGTGTCAGCCTCATAAAGCTTCATAAAAAACTCTCTTACCATGGTGCTTAACTTACCCGGATCATGGATCCAGTTACCAGCAGGATCTTTGAGCTTGCTAATGTTGTTCTTTTTCTGTCTCCAAGTCGCTTTTTGCTGGAAATATTTTGTATTTTGTTCCCCTTCTCGAAGTTGTGTGACACGCGATCGTTGTCTCCACAACATTTCCTCCCTAAGGAGAAACTCGTCCAGTTCTTTTGAGGTGAGCTGGATCTTCTTATCACGGTCAGGAGAAGGTGCCATACTCCATAGCCTGTCAAGTTTCGTACGTAGTTGTTTGACCTTGCGAGGAACAGACCCAAACCTTTTCCTACTCCACACCTGCAACCTCTTACTGACAGAATTTAATTTACTAGCCACATCAGTTAAGCCTGGTTCCCGCTGTTTCTCCTTGTGCCAAGCCTCTTTCACTTCCCCAGCTAAAGTTGCATCTCTTTCCCACATATGTTCATAGCGAAAAGGCCTTGGCCCCCTTTTGCTAAAGGGTTGGATAGAATAACAAAGCAATAGGGGAAAATGGTCAGACCGACTTGAAGCAATGTGTGTCACAGTTGCATCCTTGAACAGATCCATCCAACATGGGGATGCCACTCCTCTATCGATCCTTGCCTTGACATTTCTATCACCACCTTGTTTGTTATCATAGGTCCATGGCCTGCCCCTGAACCCCAAATCATGTAAATTACAGTATGATAACATATTCCTAAATCTTGCCATTTGTGCTTCAGATCTTCTAGTACATGACAAATGTTCAGATTGCCACATCGTCTCATTAAAATCACCGATCATCATCCAAGGTTCGTTCGCATTTGGTCTGATTCTTTTCAGCAAAGTCCACATAAAATGCCTATCTTGAGTTCTGGGTTCACCATAAACAAAGGTTCCCCGCCACATCGGGCCATGGGGATCATCACACACAAGCACATCAAAGTACCGAGGACCATATGATAATACTTCTATTTTAATTTGATCATCCCAGTACAAAGCAATGCCTCCACCTTTGCCCTTACCATCATGAGTACAACAGTGTCTCATGCCTATTCTCCATCTTATTCTTCTCAATTTCTCTTCGCATTGCCTTGTTTCAGACAAGAAGACGATCTTCGGGCGGTAGGTATGAACTAGGCATACCAACTCTTGAACTGTCCGGGGCTGCCCAAGGCCCCGGCAGTTCCAGCTAAGGATACTCATTGGTCCTGACGGGCGTCGTCAGTCGCGCCCGTCAGTTGACCGATAGCCCCGGGATCGGTTGCTGCCTTTCCACCATTCAACCCTATTTCTTGCCCTATCCTATGAAACTCGTCTCCAGTACACTTCTTTTTTCGGGTTACATTTTGTTCTGAGTTCTTATTCTCATGAACTGACCTATGAAGCCTTTTCCCAAGAGCTGATTTAACAATGGAGCTAGCTCTGTCATCACCTACAGAAGTATGCTTGGAGATATGTATGTGTCCCTTGTGTCCCAGCTTAACAGCGCCAAGACCCAGTTTGCCCAGCCGATGGTTGAGCAGAAGATTAGCCTTGGAGTCATTTGCACGCACCATGGCTCCTACATGGAGAACCATGTTATTTTCAGGATCAACTTGCTGGAGGTCCTTGGAGATTTGCTTGTGCCCCTCAACACTGCCCAGGCTAGCCTCTGTTGGATTAGGCATAACCTGAACGTTGCCGGTGTGGTAGGAGTCAGGCACCTTATTCGGTCGCCGCAAGCATTCATATCCGTCACCGCTCAACCTCCACCCGACCTTGGGGCCGGCGCCAAGTGGCATCAGTAGCTGCATCCATCTTACTACCATCAGGTACCTTTGAAGTGTTCTGCTCTACCGTCTTGCCCACCACCGTGTTTGCAGGATCTGTCATAGTGATGTTGTTCTCCACTAAGGACAAAGCGGAGGTTTTGTCACCTGTCTTCAGGTTGGTGGCGGCCGTGGTGATAGTCGCATTCGACGACAACGCATTGGAGGCGTCAGCATCCTCAACCATCAGATTCTCTGGGTTTTGTACTTCGCTTGATGTAGCCGTTGTAACCTTCAGATTTGTGTCAGTTTCCATCCCGTCACCCACCGAGAGGCGGGCTACAATCTCCCGCATTTGTTCCACTGCAGTCAACACAGTCTTGTCATGGCTCGCAGGCTTTGGAGCACGCCACAAGGCCGGTGACGACTGGGAGGCCTGTTTTTGCCCCATCTTCTCAGGCAGTATCACTTTTTTTTTGTTAACGTTGCCTTTTTTCTCTCTTTATTTAAGAACGCGTTGGCTTAGGATCAGGTAGCAAGTGGCGCTCCGAAAGAAAGCTTTAGCAAGAGTAATGCTTAGAGCGTCTCAAATAGATTAGATAAATTTAGAGACGTAAAAGTGGGTGTGGTATAAGAGCAACTCCAATGGACCGACCCAAACGGACGGCGCATTTGTTCGTTTTTATTCGTTTGGGTCGGCTGCCCACCTGACGTCCGCCCGGTTTTGTATTTGGATTGGCAGTGCGATCAACGCGCTGAAGTATATGTGCCGGCGTGGCCGGCTGGCCGCCCAATTATACATTGATTTGCATTCAACATATTATCAAATGAAAATGTTTAGTCTGGCTGCCTAAATAAATAGTATAGTTTTACAAGCCAAATACAAATAAAAATGTTTCACATAGTTTTGCAAACGAATAAAAGAAGATACATCTATTGGTTGCCAACATGAGCCCACATATACTCAACCAAATCATTTTGCAGTTGTACGTGAGTTTCCCAATCACGCATGTCTTCATGAAATTGAGTGAACTGCTCAAATGTTGCTGCCACTCCATGCTCAGGCACAATATTCTCACCCTGAAACTGAAAGCCTTGATTGTACAGACGTTCCGGGCGCTCGTCTTCTACGATTATATTGTGCATGATCACACAAGCAGTCATCACCTTCCACAGTTTCTGCTTGCTCCAAGTATTAGCAGGATACCGAACGATGCCCCATCGAGATTGCAAAACACCAAAGGCACGCTCGACATCCTTTCTAGCACTCTCTTGCTCTTGGGCAAATCTTTTCATTTTCTCTTCGACAGGGTTGGGTATTGTCTTGACAATAGTGGTCCACTGAGGATAGATACCGCCACCCAGATAGTACCCTTTGTCGTAGTTGTGGCCGTTGACAGTAAAGTTCACTGGTGGGCTGTTGCCTTCGGCAAGCCTAGCAAACACCACGTTGATATCATTGTGATATCCAGCCATGCCAAAGAAAGAGTGCCAGATCCAGAGATCTTGAGACACCACGGCCTCTAGTATGACAGTGCAAGCCCTGACATGTCCCTTATACTGCCCTTGCCAAGCAGAAGGGCAGTTCTTCCACTCCCAGTGCATGCAGTCTATGCTGCTAAGCATCCCCGGGAAGCCCCTGCTGGCATTCATCGCCAACAAACGGGTTATATCTTCAGCTGTCGGCTCTCTCAAGTACTCAGGGCCAAACACAGCAATAACAGTCTTGTAGAACTTATATAGGGACTCTAGGCATGTAGACTCGCTCATACGGACGTACTCGTCAATGAGATCATCGGGCACTCTGTATGCAAGCATTCGGATGGCGGCAGTGCATTTCTGATATGAGGAGAAACCAATCTTGCCGACGGCATCCTCTTTGCACTCGAAGTAGTCATCATAGCCGACCACTCCCTCTCTAATATGGTCGAAAACATGCCTACTCATACGGAACCGGCGGCGGAATTTGTGATGTTTGAACAACGGGTTTGTTGTATCAAAGTAGTCCTTCCAGAGAAGGAAATGCCCGCTCTCTCGGTTGCGATTCAACGCCGGAAGGTGGCCCGGAATGGAGCCACGGAACAACAGCCATTGGCCGTTGAGGTGGTGATGGACCAACACGGCAGCCAATATCTCCTCCTCGTCGTCGGACGACGAATCATCAGAGTCGCAAAGGAAATTGTGGAAAAAGAACTCGTCGGCGGAGTCCATTTCGTACCTTGACAAACTGTCGAACAGCTTGCGGGCGTCGACAAAGGAGACGGCTGGCGAGGGGAGTCGCGACGCCCACAGACCAGCTAGATGCCCTGCCGGCGTCCGACGAGTGTGACGACGTCCGATGAGCGTGCCGGTCGGATGTGGCAGGGGCGGCGAGGCGGCTTCTTGGTTGCGGGCGGCTGTGCGGTGGGGGAAGCAGCGGTGGGAGCCAGTTTGCTCCCCGGCGGCAAAACGGCGGCGGAGGGCGACGGGGGGGGGGGGGAGGCGGCGTTGCTGGGCGAATGTCGAGGCGGCGGCAGCTGGAAGAGTCGCCGGAAAAAATGGGCGGCGGCGGCGGCGACGGGGGAGGCGGGTGAGGGTTGCTTGTTGGCCGGGGGGTGAGACGGGAGGCCAATGTGCCATAGATCAGCTGGCCCAGGGACAAGAGTGGGCGAGTGCGCGCGCCCGTCGCGTGTCCGTGCCGACGCAAATCCGGCTAAAAAATGGGCGGGAAATGGGTCGCTCGCGAACGAAAAACGGACGCGGGTCCATTTGGGTTGGCGCGTTGGGCCGCCTTTTGTGTCCGCGCCGACCTAAACGGACGCCCGCGGATAAAATGGGTCGCCCCATTGGAGTTGCTCTAATTTATTAATTTATATAATTAAAAAGTGTTTTTACATTTTCAAAAAAAATCCCAACTCCAACGATGATGTATATTTGGTGATGTAAAGCTCCTACTCCAACAAATGATGTATTTGATGATGTAAAACAAGTTGGCATGAGCGTCAGCGGCCGAGCGCCGAGAGCCGAAGGAGCGCCAGCGAACGGAGATGCGGCAACAGATGCACCGGCGGCCGAGCGATGAGAACCGGGAAGCCAAATGCGGCGGCGGGAGCTTGAATGACCGGCAGCGCGGTTGTGAATCAAGCGACAGATTGGTCGCGGGGTCGCGATGGTCGTGCGGCGCGAGAAGGTCGAGTTTGGCAGCCGAAAAGCGGCGTGGCTTGGGAGCGACGGCAACTCAGTGATGGAGAAGCAGCCAATTCAACTGATTTAGAGGCGGGCAATGACGGAACCGGCGGTGGGGGCGGTGGAGCGGTCAGATCAGGCAGCGGGACGGCAACAACATGGTGTGGTGGGCGAGCGGGGCGGACTCAAATCGGCGGCGCCTCGGCGGCTATGGCGGCGCGAAGGGCGGTGGGGATAGTCAGCGGGGTCGGGATGGTCGGACAGGGGGAACTGAAATGAAGCGGTGGTGGTTGGCGTGCGACTGGAGTTTCACATCATGTGGGATGTGGAGATGCAAATTTGCATCTCCAAATATTGTGAGGTGATTTTTTTTCATCTACGTCATCTATTGGAACGGCGTTTTTGGGCCTTTGTAATGTAAAAGTTATTTATTTTTGCATCTACATCTTCTATTGAAGATGCTTTTAGGCTTTCTTTGATTTAAAGGATTTTCACAATCCTAGGAATTTTTTATATATATTGGCCATTTGATTTATACATCTACAAGCATTTTAGCATCCATTCAAATCTCTTGGAAAGAACCCTATGTTTATCCTGTGATGCAATCAAACCAACCAGATTTCTGTAGGATTAAAATGGACATGGAATTGTAATCCTACATTTTCTTCATATTCTTATGTTTTTAAAATCATGTGAATCAAAGAGGCTCTTAAATGTAATTTGGAAAATTAAATTGTCCATTCACTAGAATATTTTTATATAGATATAACATTCTTTTAGTAAATTATGTAGATGGTACTCAAACTTAACTCTAGGGTCCACTTTAATCATTGGATTCTGAGGACCTCAGCATATACAATAATTATGGTTGATGAAATGTCTCTAAAGTCATTGCTATTGTTCTGCTTGTATTTTGATGATATGGCATACAAAGACTAACAATGTGGATTTAGCTAACCATTGTGACGCAAAAAACTATGGGAATTATAAAGAGAGCATGTTCACTCCAAGACATATTCGCGTGATGCGATCTGCACCATTCACATACCATCTACTAGCGTGGGCCGCGGGATGCAACACACATCACCCGCCAGCTTTGGGTAGAGTACGTCACACTACGTCCCTTTCCTCCTCCCACGGCTCCTCCTTGACATCCCGATTCATTTCTCCCATCACTAATCCACATTATCTATGCAACTCACTCACAATTGTTCCTCTCTCTACCGATGACATTCTTCACCGCAATTTCTCTCTCCCAGCGGCCGGACCGCCGCAGATGCTTCAATACGGACGCCGCCTGAGCGGCCTTCTTAAGCCGCTTCCGCGGCCGCTGCTTCCGCTGCCTCAGCAAGAAGCACCGCCGCGCTAACTGCCGCGACCTCATCCACTGCATCCTCTGCGAGCAGCCTGGGCACATCGAGAAACACTGCCCCGCAACCGGAGAGCTAGAGGTACCAGTAGCAGGCCACTCCCAGCCGCTCCGCCAGTTCCAATCCACTCGCTCCTCTGCTTCCCGCCTCCCGCCGCATCCACCATGCCCACCACCACCCCCGCCATGCAGCACCACATCGACCCTTCGCGCCGCCCCAGAGAGAGTCACTCGCTGACCATGTCCACCCCGGCGACGGAGCAAGCCATTTTCTTCCTGCGCAACCACGCGGTCACCATGTGCGCTGCTGACGGCGTCAACGCCACGTCCCCCATGGCGGTTGGCCGCGCGCTGGAGGCGCACCTCGCCGTCCCGGTGAACCAGCTCCGCGTCACGGCCCACCAGCCGGAGCACTACCTCGTCATCTTCACCCAGCCAGCGCACCACGTCAACGTCGTCCGCCGTGGCTCCATCAGGGTCGACGGCGCCGTCTTCAACATCGCGCCGTGGCACGAGCATGACCACGCCTCCTTCGACACGCTCCAGCTCCACGTTCGAGTCGTCATCGAGAAGGTGCCCATGCAGTACTGGTCGCTAGAAGGAATAGAGGAGATCCTTGGGAAGAAGGTGCGGGTGGACCGCCTCGACAGCAGGACGCAGGAGCGCGGCCACACGAAGACCTTCGCTTGCTGGGTCTGGACCAGCGACGTCGCCCACATCCCCACCAAGCACACGCTCGGGGTCCTGCCACGCGACGCGGGCCGCGTCGAGGAGATGCAGGGTTTCTCGCCGCCCGACCGGCGCGTCGCCCCGCCCCGCCACCGCGGACTACACCATGCTCATCCACGCCGACCGGTGGAAGATCGGGCGCCCTTCGCCGCGCTCCTCCCACTCTGCCCAGAGTGGGCTGCCGTCATCCGACTCCTACACTGACGACAGGCCCCGCTTCACGGTGATCCCCGCCACCTGGACCATGGAGGTCGAGGACGGCCAGCGGAGCGATCACATCCAGCCCCTGGGCCGCGCACCGGTGGCCGACCTGGGCTGCCGGGGCGTGCCGCGTAGCAGGCGCGACCACGACGACGACGCCGATGGAGCAGGAGGCGGGGGACGCCGCTCTTGGAAGGACGCGTTGCTGCGTCGAGGACGCACGCCGTCTCAGCAGCCGCAGGCGCCGGCGCCCGTGCACCGTCACCGCAGCCGCTCCCCGCCACCTAGGCGCCACCACAAGGCTACGCATGGTCGCCGTGCGGGCGACAGAAGGCCGTCAGCGGGTGACGCCCAGCTGCGTCAGCGCCGGCCCTCCGCTGCTCGTTCTCCGTGGGCGGCGCCAGGCTCTGGAACGGCGCATGACGACACCAGCAACAACAAAGGAAAAGACCCAGTCGACGACTTCTTCAAAGAGGCCAAGCGGCCCATCCTCGCCTCGGTGATCATCGACAACTCGGCGGCGGACGTCCAAGCTGCGGTGGACGCTACGATCGCGGCGCCCCCGGACTTCGACAGCGGCATGCACATGGGGGGCGCTGCGGCAGAGGCGCGGCTCGTCGCCTTCAGCCCCACGCTCGCCACATCCTCCCAGGCCTCTGGCCAGTTCAACAGATGCGCCCCCACGCCCGCTTGCACGCTGGAGATGCAGCTCGGCGCGGTCACCACCCGCGTCTGCCAGCTCGAGATCGCCAACGACAACGAAGATAGCGCCCCCCAAGTCACTCGCCGCCTGTTCGTCGACGCGCCAGCACCGATCATCGCCAACGCCGCTCTTCTGCTCCACCCAAGGCGCGTGTGCCTCCAGTACCCACCAGGCAGAGCGCTCGTCAGGCCGCAAGAAACTACAAGACGCCAATCTCCCAGCGTGCCTCCCTCCGCATCGTCAAGGAGCTCGGACTGCTCGGGCCAAAGGACAAAATGACCAAGGAGGTGGGCGACGCGCTCATTCATCGTTTCGACGAGCCCCTCACCGACAACGACATCGTCGTCATCGCCAAGCTGACGCGCCTCGAAAAGGACTCCCTCCTCGTCGCTGCAGGTCTTGCGGGGCCTGAAGGAGCTGCCAATGTGGCCTCGGTTTAGATATGTTAGCACACCTAGTTTACAGTCTCCGGCGGCGACCGGCGTGTAGCTGGTTGGAGTTAGATTTCCCTTGCTGTGTTTCCTTAGAGCGGACCGCTTCTCGCCGGCGTAGTTTGGGGGCTATTGGTGGACGCTGGCGAGCCCCTGCTAGTATGGTTGTGTCTGTACTGGACCTGAGGCCATTTAGATTTCTATCTGCCTCCGGAGCAAACCTGTTTTCCAATGAGTGAAAGCTTGTGCCCGATCATGTCGTGGAACGTCCATGGCCTTAACCAGCCGGCAAAATGAGCGGCGGTCTGCGAGGTAGTCACCGCCAGCAAAGTAGCGATCCTGTGCCTGCAGGAAACCAAGATCGACATTTGGACCCCAGGCATCATCAGAGAAATTGGGGGCGCTGCCCTAACTGAATGCATAGTCCTTCCCGCAATCAGCTCCCGCGGCGGAGCAGCCATTTTCTGGAACAGCGACTTGGCCACCATCACCTCGCATGCTGTAGGCGAATTCGCGATCACTGCGAAGGTGACGCTCATCCAGCAATCTGCAAGCTTCTGGCTAACGACTGTCTACGGCCCAACTGAAGACAGTAGAAAAGCTGCATTCCTCGACGAGTTAGCTAGAACGCCCCCCCCCCCCGCCTACTGATCCATGGCTCATCAACGGCGATTTTAACCTCATCTACGAGGCGAGAGACAAAAACAACCACCACCTCAACCGCAGGCTCATGGGCATGTTTAGACAAGCCATCGACATCGCCGGCTTAAAAGAAATCAAATGCAAAAACCGCCAGTATACCTGGAGCAATGAGCGCGAGAACCCGACTCTCGTCAGCAACGACAAGTTCTTCTGCACCTATAGTTGGGATGATCTTTTCCCCTCAAGCGTGCTGATGGCAGCATCTACAGCAGTGTCGGACCACTGCCCGCTTCTCCAAGCCGATGCTGCCGCCCCTCGCCGCCGCGCGAAATTCAAATTCGAGAGCTTTTGGTCGCTTTTCCCGCGCTTCCAGGAGACGGTCGCTCACGCTTGGAGCCGGCCAGTGCAAAGCGCATGTGCCTTCAAGCGGCTATCAATCAAGATGGCGCGTACAGCAAAGGATCTAAAAATCTGGAGTTCCTCCTTCTTTAGCAACGCCAAGCTCCAATTCCACATAGCAAACGAGATCATCCTACATCTAGACATTGCCCAAGAGTCTCGCAGCCTCTCCACGCCGGAATTTAATCTACGATGGCTCCTCAAGCAAAGACTG
The DNA here is from genome assembly GCA_021605205.1 of Aegilops longissima. Taxonomy (NCBI): domain Eukaryota; kingdom Viridiplantae; phylum Streptophyta; class Magnoliopsida; order Poales; family Poaceae; genus Aegilops; species Aegilops longissima. Next base: position 305,191,112 of record CM038682.1, read on the forward strand.
CTCGGCCTTGCGGCAATCGAGCGCGCGCGCAAGCGCCAAGCTTCCGGGCTGACCTGGATCAAGCTGGGCGACGCGGGAACCAAGTTCTTTCATGCAAAGATCCATTCGAGACGTAGAAAGAACTTCATTCACAGCCTGAGGATCACACGAGGACAAGGAAGCAGTCATCTTCGAGCATTTCAACTCTGTCCTCGGCTCCAAGGGGGACTATCATATGGCCATCAACTGGAGCCAACTGCAGCTGCCCACTGTTCGAGGAGGAGGCCTCGATAACCCCTTCTCCGAGGAAGAAGTGTGGAAGGCGATCAAGGCCTCTCCGGTAGAAAAAGCTCCGGGCCCAGACGGATTCATCGGAATCTTCTTCCGCAGCTGCTGGCAAACAATCAAACAAGACATCATGAGAGCTTTCCACCAATTCTACTCCATCGCCGGCGATGGCCTTGATGCTCTCAACTCTGCCATGGTAGTTTTGATCCTGAAGAAAGACGGTGCAGAAACAATCTCTGAGTTCAGGCCAATTAGCTTAGTTCACTCCATTGCAAAACTGATCACCAAAGTCCTCTCCATGCGGCTATCAAACGCCATCGACACCATCATCCCACCGGCACAATCCGCCTTCCTAGCCAAGAAGAGCACACATGACAGCTATCTCTACGTCCAAAATGCAGTTAGGTCCCTACACCAAAGAAAAACACCGGCGCTCCTGCTCAAACTCGACATAGCTAAGGCTTTTCACAATGTTTCGTGGGAGTACCTACTCCAGCTCCTCCAAGCCCTAGGTTTCCCGGCTAGATAGCGTGACTAGATAGCTATGCTTCTGAGGACGTCGACCTCCTCCTTTCTACTTCATGGTGCGGCGGGAAAGAAAATTTGGCACTGTCGGGGACTTAGACAGGGCGACCCCCTGTCCCCGCTCCTCTTCATCATCGCCATAGACCCGCTTCACCGGCTTCTCCGGCATGCCATGGAGCTTGGCCAGCTCAACCCGATCCCAGGCAGAGACCTCACGTTGCGTGTAAGTCTATACGCAGACGACGCCATCATTTTTGCCAACCCAGTGAAGGAGGAGATTGACACCTTGATGAGCATCATCCACGACTTCGGACTAGCGTCAGGACTGAAAGTAAACTTGCAGAAATCATCGGTTGCTGCAATTAGATGTGATCAAATTAACCTGCAGCAGGTGCTCCAGAACTTTAGAGGGCAACGAGCTCAGTTCCCACTACGATACCTTGGGCTCCCAGTCACTATCTCCAGGCTTCGCATAGTGCACTTACAATTCATCCTTGACCGAATCAGAGCTCGCCTGGCAGGCTGGAAAGGACGGCTACTAACCATTGCGGGACGGCGAGTCCTCGTCAGAAGTGTTCTGTCAGCGCTCCCCACCTTTGCCTTGACGACACTGAGAGTGCCAAAGAAGCTGCTAGCTGAGGTAGACAAGATCAGAAGACATTTCCTCTGGGCCCAAGACGAGACGATCAGTGGCGGCAAATGCAATGTGAGCTGGCTAGAGGTCTGCACTCCGATCGACAACGGCAGCCTTGGCATCTCCAACTTACAGCGTTTCAGCCGCGCACTCAGGCTCAGATGGCTGTGGCTCTCCTGGCTCACACTCAACAGGCCCTGGGTGGGCATGCAGCTGCCTTGCGATCAAGGAGACAGAGAGCTTTTCAACGCCTCAACCACGGTGACGCTAGGAGATGGGAAGACGGACAGTTTCTGGGACAGCTCCTGGACTGGTGCAGGCACGCTCAAAATGGAGTTCCCTGACCTACACAAGCACTCAAGAAGGAAGAACAGAACAGTCCATGAGGCGCTCTCCATGATGACACCTGGGTTGCAGATCTAGCCCACGGGCAAACACAACAGCTCTGGCTGGAGGTGATCCGCCTGAGCAGATGGCTCATCTCCAAGAACATAAGCCTAAGCGACCACGAGCATGACATAATTAAGTGGAAACACACGGCCTCAGGATTCTTCCCCACCAGCTCGGCATATAACTACCAGTTCCAAGGGATGCTCAAGACAAACTTCATGTTGGAAATATGCCCTAGAGGCAATAATAAAAGAATTATTATTATATTTCCTTGTTCATGATAATTGTCTTTTATACATGCTATAATTGTATTATCCGGAAATCGTAATACACGTGTGAATACATAGACCACAACATGTCCCTAGTGAGCCTCTAGTTGACTAGCTCGTTGATCAATGATAGTCATGGTTTCCGACTATGGACATTGGATGTCATTGATAATGGGATCACATCATTAGGAGAATGATGTGATGGACAAGACCCAATCCTAAGCATAGCACAAGATCGTGTAGTTCGTTTGCTAGAGCATTTCCAATGTCAAGTATCTTTTCCTTAGACCATGAGATCGTGTAACTCCCGGATACCGTAGGAGTGCTTTGGGTGTACCAAACATCACAACGTGGCGGGTGACTATAAAGGTATACTACGGTATCTCCGAAAGTATCTCATGGGTTGACACGGATCGAGATCGGAATTTGTCACTCCGTGTATGACGGAGAGGTATCTCTGCCCACTCGGTAATGCATCATCATAATGAGCTCAAAGTGACCAAGTGTCGGTCATGGGATCATGCATTACGATGCGAGTAAAGTGACTTGCCGTAACGAGATTGAACGAGGTATTAGGATACCGACGATCGAATCTCGGGCAAGTAACGCATCGATCGACAAAGGAATAGTATACGGGGTTGCTTGAATCCTCGACATCGTGGTTCATCCGATGAGATCATCAAGGAGCATGTGGGAGCCAACATGGGTATCCAGATCCCGCTGTTGGTTATTGACCGGAGAGTCATCTCGGTCATGTCTACGTGTCTCCCGAACCCGTAGGGTCTACACACTTATGGTTCGGTGACGCTAGGGTTATTAGGAAGACTTGTATGTGATTACCGAATGTTGTTCGGAGTCCCGGATAAGATCCCGGACGTCACGAGGAGTTCCGGAATGGTCCGGAGGTGAAGATTTATATATGGGAAGTTGTCATACGTTCACCGGAAAGGTTCGGGGGGCATATTGGTATTGTACCGGGGCCACCGGAGCGTTCCGGGTCCACCGGAGGGCCACCTCTCTGAGGGCCTCATGGGCCGTGGTGGGTAGGGAACCAGCCCGAGGGCTGGGCGATCCCCTTGGGCCCATGCGCGTGGGGTTGGGGGGAGGGAAACCCAGTGGGCGCGCCCCTTGCTTGGGGGCAAGCCCTCCCTTGTCCCGCCCCCCCTCTAGATCTCATCTAGAGGGGCCGCCCCTTCCCTTCCCCTATAAATAGAGGGGCGAGGGAGGCTGCACACAACATCCAAGGCGCAGCCCTTCCCTTCCCCAACACCTCTCCTCCTCCGTTAAGAGCTTGGCGAAGCCCTGCCGAGAATCTCGCCTCTCCACCACCACCACGCCGTCGTGTTGCTGCTGGAGCTCTCTTCCTCAACCTCTCCTTCCCCCTTGCTGGATCAAGAAGGAGGAGACGTCACGCTGACCGTACGTGTGTTGAACGCGTAGGTGCTGTCCGTTCAGCACTAGGATCATCGGTGATTTGGATCACGACGAGTACGAATCCCTCAACCCCGTTCTCTTGAACGCTTCCGCTCGCGATCTACCAGGGTATGTAGATGCACTCCTCTCTCTCGTTGCTAGTTGAACTCATATATAGATCTTGGTGAAACCGTAGAAATTTTTTATTTTCTGCAACGTTCCCCAACAGTGGCATCATGAGCTAGGTCTATGCGTAGTTCTCTATTGCACGAGTAGAACACAAATCTGTTGTGGGCGTAGATGTTGTCAACTTTCTTGCCACTACTAGTCTTATTTTGCTTCAGCGGTATTGTGGGATGAAGCGGCCCGTACCGACCTTACACATACGCTTACGTGAGACAGGTTCCACCGATCGACATGCACTAGTTGCATAAGGTGGCTTATGGTGTCTGTCTCTCCCACTTTAGTTGGAGCGGATTCGATGAAAAGGGTCCTTATGAAGGGTAAATGGAAGTTGACAAATCACGCCAGGTTATTCATAGGTAAGAAAACGTTCTTGCTAGAACCCTATTGCAGCCACGTAAAAGATGCAACAACAATTAGAGGACGTCTAAATTGTTTTTGCAACAATTGCTTTGTGATGTGATATGGCCAAAAGTTGTGATGAATGATGAATAATATATTGTGATGTCTGAGATCATGTTCTTGTAATAGGAATCACGACTTGCATGTCGATGAGTATGACAACCGGCAGGAGCCATAGGAGTTGTCTTAATTATTGTATGACCCGCGTGTCAATGATTTTACGCCATGTAATTACTTTACTTTATTGCTAAACCGTTAGCCATAGTAGTAGAAGTAATAGTTCGCGAGCAACTTCATGGAGACACGATGATGGAGATCATGATGATGGAGATCATGGTGTCATGCCGGTGACGAAGATGATCATGGAGTCCCGAAGATGGAGATCAAAGGAGCTATATGATATTGGCCATATCATGTCACTACTATATAATTGCATGTGATGTTTATTATGTTTATGCATCTTGTTTACTTAGAACGGCGGTAGTAAATAAGATGATCCCTCATAATAATTTCAAGAAAGTGTTTCCCCTAACTTTGCGCCGTTGCTAAAGTTCGTCGTTTCGAAGCACCACGTGATGATCGGGTGTGATAGATTCCTACGTTCACATACAATGGGTGTAAGACAGTTTTACACATGCAAAACACTTAGGTTAACTTGACGAGCCTAGCATGTACAGACATGGCCTCGGAACACAGAGACCGAAAGGTCGAACATGAGTCGTATGGAAGATACGATCAACATGGAGATGTTCACCGATGATGACTAGTCCGTCTCACGTGATGATCGGACACGGCCTAGTCGACTCGGATCATGTAACACTTAGATGACTAGAGGTTTGTCAAATCTGAGTGGGAGTTCATTAAATAATTTGATTAGATGAACTTAATTATCATGAACTTAGTCTAAAATCTTTGCAAAAATGTCTTGTAGATCAAATGGCCAACGCTCATGTCAACATGAACTTCAACGCGCTCCTAGAGAAACCAAGCTGAAAGATGATGGCAGCAACTATACTGATGGGTCCGGAACCCGAGGATCATCCTCATAGCTGCCAAGAAAGCATATGTCCTAGAAGGACCGCTAGGTGAAGCACCCATCCTGAGAACCAAGACGTTATGAACGCTTGGCGATCACGTCTTGATGATTACTCCCTCGTTTAGTGCGGCATGCTTTACAGCTTAGAACCGGGCTCCAAAAGCGTTTTGAGCAACACGGAGCATATGAGATGTTCGAGGAGCTGAAAATGGTTTTCCAAGCTCACGCCCGGGTCGAGAGATATGAAGTCTCCGACAAGTTCTATAGTTGTAAGATGGAGGAAAATAGTTCTGTCAGTGAGCACATACTCAAAATGTCTGGGTTGCACAACCGCTTGTCCTAGTTGAATATTAACCTCCCGGACGAGGCGGTCATTGACAGAATCCTTCAGTCGCTCCCACCGAGCTACAAGAGCTTTGTGATGAACTACAATATGCAGGGGATGGTGAAAACTATTCCTGGAGTATTTTCAATGCTGAAGTCAGCAAAGGTAGAAATCAAGAAGGAACATCAAGTGTTGATGGTCAATAAAACCACTAAGTTCAAAAAGGGCAAGGGTAAGAAGAACTTCAAGAAGGACGGCGAAGATGTTGCCACGCCCGGTAAGCCAGTTGCCGGGAAGAAGTCAAAGCATGGACCCAAGCCCGAGGTGAGTGCTTTTATTGCAAAGGAAGGGTCATTTGGGCGGAACTGCCCCAAATACTTAGCGGACAAGAAGGCCGGCAACACTAAAGGTATATGTGATATACATGTAATTGATGTGTACCTTACCAAGACTTGTAGTAACTCCCGGTATTTGATACCGTGTCGTTGCTCATATTTGTAACTCACAACAGGAGCTGCGGAATAAGCGGAGACTGGCGAAGGACGAGGTGACGATGCGCGTCGGGAATGGTTCCAAGGTCGATGTGATCGCCGTCGGCACACTACTTCTACATTTACCCACGGGATTAGTTTTAAACCTCAACAATTGTTATTTAGTGCCAAGTTTGAGCATGAACATTGTATCTGGATCTCTTTTAATACGAGATGGCTACTCATTTAAATCCGAGAATAATGGTTGTTCTATTTATATGAGAGATATGTTTTGTGGTCATGCCCCGATGGTCAATGGTTTATTCTTAATGAATCTCGAACGTAATGTTACACATATTCATAGTGTGAATACCAAAAGATGTAAAGCTGATAATGATAGTCCCACATACTTGTGGCACTGCCACCTTGGTCACATTGGTGTCAAGCGCATGAAGAAGCTCCATGATGATGGACTTTTAGAGTCGAGAAATGAATCATTTGACACATGCGAACCATGCCTCATGGGCAAAATGACCAAGACTCCGTTCTCCGGAACAATGGAGTGAGCAACCAACTTATTGGAAATCATACATACTGATGTGTGTGGTCCAATGAGCGTTGAGGCTCGCGGAGGATATCGTTATGTTCTCACTCTCACTTTTGACTTAAGTAGATATGGGTATGTCTACTTGATGAAACACAAGTCTGAGACCTTTGAAAAGTTCAAGGAATTTCAGAATGAGGTAGAGAATCAACGTGACCGAAAGATAAAGTTCTTCTGATCAGATCGTGGAGGAGAATATTTAAGTCAAAATTTGGTACACACTTAAGGAAATGTGGAATCGTTTCACAACTCACGCCGCTGGAACACCTCAACAGAACGGTGTGTCCGAACGTCGTGTCGCACTCTATTGGATATGGTGCGATCTATGATGTCTCTTACCGATTTACCGCTATCATTTTGGGGATGCGCCTAGAGACAGCTACATTCACTTTAAATAGGGTTCCGTCTAAATCCGTTGAGACGACACCGTATGAATTATGGTTTGGGAAGAAACCTAAGCTGTCGTTTCTAAAAGTTTGGGGATGCGATGCTTATGTCAAGAAACTTCAACCTGAAAAGCTCGAACCCAAGTCGGAAAAATGCGTCTTCATAGGATACCCTAAGGAAACCAGTGGATATACCTTCTACCTTAGATCCGAAGGCAAGATCTTTGTTGCCAAGAACGGATCCTTTCTTGAAAAAGAGTTTCTCTCGAAAGGAGTAAGTGGGAGGAAAGTAGAACTCGATGAAGTACTACCTCTTGAACCGGAAAGTAGTGCAGCTCAGAAAATGTTCTGTGGTGCCTACACCGATCGGAGAGGAAATTAATGATGATGATCAAGGTACTTGGATCAAGTTGCTAATAAACTTCAGAGGTCCACAAGGACACGTTCCACACCAGAGTGGTATGACAACCCTGTCCTGGAAATCATGTTGTTGGACAACGGTGAACCTTCGAACTATGAAGAAGCGATGGCGGGCCCAGATTCCAAAAAATGGCTTGAAGCCATGCAATCCGAGATAGAATCCATGTATGAAAACAAAGTATGGACTTTGACAGACTTGCCCGATGATCGGCGAGCGATAGAAAACAAATGGATCTTTAAGAAGAAGACAGACGCGGATCGTAATGTTACCATCTATAAAGCTCGACTTGTCGCTAAGGGTTATCGGCAAGTTCAAGGGGTTGACTATGATCAGACTTTCTCTCCCGTAGCGAAGCTAAAGTCCGTCCGAATCATGTTAGCAATTGCCGCATACTATGATTATGAGATATGGCAGATGGACGTCAAAACGGCATTCCTTAACGGCTATCTTAAGGAAGAACTGTATATGATGCAGCCGGAAGGTTTTGTCGATCCTAAGAATGCTAACAAGGTATGCAAGCTCCAGCGATCCATTTATGGGATGGTGCAAGCATCTCGGAGTTGGAACATTCGCTTTGATGAGATGATCAAAGCGTTTGGGTTTATGCTTGAGACTTATGGAGAAGCCATTTACAAGAAAGTGAGTGGGAGCTCAGTAGCATTTCTCATATTATATGTAGATGACATACTTTTGATGGGAAATGATATAGAACTGTTGGACAACATTAAGGCCTACTTGAATAAGTGTTTTTCAATGAAGGACCTTGGAGAAGCTGCTTATATATTAGGCATCAAGATCTATAGGATAGATCGAGACGCCTCATAGGTCTTTCACAAAGCACATACCTTGATAAGATATTGAAGAAATTCAATATGGATCAGTCCAAGAAAGGGTTCTTGCTCAGATTGCAAGGTGTGAGATTGAGCTCGGCTCAATGCCCGACCACGGCGGAAGATAAAGAAGAGATGAGTGTCATCCCCTATGCCTCAGCCATAGGATCTATTATGTATGCCATGCTGTGTACCAGACCTGATGTAAACCTTGCCGTAAGTTTGGTAGGAAGGTACCAAATTAATCCCGGCAAGGAACACTGGACAGCGGTCAAGAATATCCTGAAGTACCTGAAAAGGACTAAGGATATGTTTCTCGTTTATGGAGGTGACGAAGAGCTCGTCATAAAGGGTTACGTCGATGCTAGCTTTGACACAGATCTGGATGACTCTAAGTCGCAAACCGGTACGTATGTTGAATCATGGAGCAGTCAGCTGGTGCAGTTGCAACCAGAGCGTTGTGGCGGGATCTACATGTGAAGCGGAGTACATGGCAGCCTCAGAGGCAGCGCATGAAGCAATATGGATGAAGGAGTTCATCACCGACCTAGGAGTCATACCCAATGCGTCGGGGCCAATCACTCTCTTTTGTGACAACACTGGAGCTATTGGCCTTGCCAAGGAGCCCAGGTTTCACAAGAAGACCAGGCACATCAAGCGTCGTTTCAACTCCATCCGTGAAAATGTTCAAGATGGAGACATAGATATTTGCAAAGTACATACGGATCTGAATGTCGCAGATCCGTTGACTAAACCTCTTCCGCGAGCAAAACATGATCAACAGCAGAACTCTATGGGTGTTCGATTCATCACAATGTAACTAGATTATTGACTCTAGTGCAAGTGGGAGACTGTTGGAAATATGCCCTAGAGGCAATAATAGAAGAATTATTATTATATTTCCTTGTTCATGATAATTGTCTTTTATTCATGCTATAATTGTATTATCCGGAAATCGTAATACACGTGTGAATACATAGACCACAACATGTCCCTAGTGAGCCTCTAGTTGACTAGCTCGTTGATCAACAGATAGTCATGGTTTCCTGACTATGGACATTGGATGTCATTGATAACGGGATCACATCACTAGGAGAATGATGTGATGGACAAGACCCAATCCTAAGCATAGCTCAAGATCGTGTAGTTCGCTTTGCTAGAGCTTTTCCAATGTCAAGTATCTTTCCTTAGACCATGAGATCGTGTAACTCCGGATACCGTAGGAGTGCTTTGGGTGTACCAAACGTCACAACGTAATCGGGTGACTATAAAGGTATACTACGGGTATCTCCGAAAGTATCTATTGGGTTCACACGGATCGAGATCTGAATTTGTCACTCCGTATGACGGAGAGGTATCTCTGGGCCCACTCGGTAATGCATCATCATAATGAGCTCAAAGTGACCAAGTGTCTGGTCACGGGATCATGCATTATGGTACGAGTAAAGTGACTTGCCGGTAACGAGATTGAACGAGGTATTAGGATACCGACGATCGAATCTCGGGCAAGTAACGCATCGATCGACAAAGGGAATCGTATACGGGTTGCTTGAATCCTCGACATCGTGGTTCATCCGATGAGATCATCGAGGAGCACGTGGGAGCCAACATGGGTATCCAGATCCCGCTGTTGGTTATTGACCGGAGACTCGTCTCGGTCATGTCTACGTGTCTCCCGAACCCGTAGGGTCTACACACATAAGGTTCGGTGACGCTAGGGTTATTAGGAAGACTTGTATGTGATTACCGAATGTTGTTCGGTGTCCCGGATAAGATCCCGGATGTCACGAGGAGTTCCGGAATGGTCCGGAGGTGAAGATTTATATATGGGAAGTTGTTATACGGTCACCGGAAAGGTTCGGGGGGCATATCGGTATTGTACCGGGGTCACCGGAGGGGTTCCGGGGGTCCACCGGGAGGGGCCACCTCTCTCGGAGGGCCTCATGGGCCGTAGTGGGCAGGGAACCAGCCCCTGGAGGGCTGGGCTCATCCCCCCTTGGGCCCATGCGCCTAGGGTTGGGGGGGAAACCCTAGTGGGGCGCCTTGCTTGGGGGCAAGCCCCTCCCTTGGCCGCCCCCCTCTAGATCTCATCTAGAGGGGCCGCCCCTTCCCCTTCCCTATAAATAGAGGGGCGAGGGAGGCTGCACACAACATCCAAGGCGCAGCCCTCCCTCCCAACACCTCTCCTCCTCCGTTAAGAGCTTGGCGAAGCCTGCCGAGTATCTTGCCTCTCCACCACCACCACGCCAGTTGTCTTGCTGCTGAGCTCTCTTCCTCAACCTCTCCTTCCCCCTTGCTGGATCAAGAAGGAGGAGACGTCACGCTGACCGTACGTGTGTTGAACGCGGATGAAAGATCGAGGATGTCGCCTAGAGGGGGGGGGGGTGAATAGGCGCTTTAAAATAATTACGGTTTAGGCTTGAACAAATGCGGAATAAACCTAACGGTTAATTTGTCAAGCACAAAACCTACAACAACTAGGCTCACCTATGTGCACCAACAACTTATGCTAAGCAAGATAAGCAACTAAGTGATAGCAAGATATATGACAAAGAACAATATGGCTATCACAAAGTAAAGTGCATAAGTAAAGGGGCTCGGGTAAGAGATAACCGAGGCACGCGAGACGCATTTATGTATCCCAAGTTCACACCCTTGCGGATGCTAATCTCCGCTTGGAGCGGTGTGGAGGCACAATGCTCCCAAGAAGCCACTAGGGCCACCGTAATCTCCTCACACCTCAAGCACAATGCAAGATGCCGTGATTCCACTAAGGGACCCTTGAGGCGGTCACCAACCCGCACAAATGGCAACCCTTGGGGCGGTCACCAACCCGACACTTTGGCAACCCTTGGGGCGGTCACCGGAACCCGTCAAATTGCTCGGGGCGATCTCCACAACCTAATTGGAGACCCCGACGCTTGCCCGGAGCTTTACACCACAATGATTGAGCTCCGAACACCACCAACCGTCTAGGGCGCCCAAGCACCCAAGAGGAACAAGCTCAAGGGCACCAAGCACCCTAGAGTAATAAGCTTCTCAACTTGTAACTTCCACGTATCACCGTGGAGAACTCAAACCGATGCACCAAATGCAATGGCAAGGGCACACGGAGTGCCCAAGTCCTTCTCTCTCAAATCCCACCGAAGCAACTAATGCTAGGGAAGAAAATGAGAGGAAGAACAAGACGGAGAACACCAAGAACTCCAAGATCTAGATCCAAGGGGTTCCCCTCACATAGAGGAGAAAGTGATTGGTGGAAATGTGGATCTAGATCTCCTCTCTCTTTTCCCCCAAAAACTAGCAAGAATCCATGGAGGGATTGAGAGATAGCAAGCTCGGAGAAGGTCAACAATGAGGGAAGAACACGAACTCAAAGGATAAGGTTCAATGGGGAAGAAGACCCCCTTTTATAGGAGGGGGAAAATCCAACGTTACCCCACCGAAAATCCCAAGACAGAGCGGTACTACCGCTTAGGGAAGGGCGGTATTATCACCGAGGGCGGTACTACTGCTCCTATCCAGCGTACTACTGCTGAAGAGAAAGACAACCCATCGGCCCCAGAGCGGTACTACATGGGGTAGAGCGGTACTACCGCCAGAGCGGTAATACCGCTTCTCTGCCGCCCTAGTGCCGCAAAACCCGACACGAGAAAACACCGTTCGAGAATCGAGGCGAAGTAGCCAGACGCGACAATGCGGTACTACGGCCAAACTCCCAAGCGGTACTACTGCTTCGGAGAGCGGTACTACCGCTTGCAGCGCGTACTATCGCTCGAGAGCGTACTACATGGGAGCTTCAAGCGGTACTACCATGAGGGCACGGTACTACACTGGCACCAACCTTGAAAACAAAGAATAGTCCAAGGAAAACCAGAACTGCCATAACTTCTTCATATGAGCTCTAAATTGAGCAAACTCAAGCTTGTTTGAAACAAGACAACGAGTAGCATCAAAACAGCGAGGGGAGGTATGCTTAGCAAACAAAGGAGTGAAACCTCCAACCGAGAAGAACCGCATACCCTCCAACATCGAAAACATCATAGATGATGCATGAGAACTCCGTTTTGATGAACTCGAGCTTGTCATAAAAATGACCATAAGCTCCAAATCTCACAAGGAGAAGAACCAAACAAGAATCCAAAAGATGATGCAAGGATGCAATGGTTTGAGCTCTCTACTTAATGATACGATCAAGCTACTCATCGAGAGCCCCCCTTGATAGTACGGCAATCGATCCTATAACCCGGTCTCCCAACTACCATCATGAGACCGGTAAACTAGAAAACCTATCAAGGGAAAACCTTTGCCTTGCACAAGGTCCACTTGAGCTAGACGATGACGATCTTGACTCCCTCAAGTTGGACCACCTTTCTTGATTGCGTTGGCTCGAAGAAGACTAGTTGATTTCTCCCCCATACTCTACTGTGGGTGAGCCTCTCTTCCGCTCATCTTCACAAGTCCATTATCACCACAATGGACGGCAAGCTTCAAGCACTTGATCTCTTCGTGATGCATCACTTGAACTTGCACACCGCAACCTAACCCCACAAAGAACTCTCACGAAGACATGGGTTAGCACACAAAGCGTAATGGACAATGCTTACCATACCATGGGATCACTTGATCCCTCTCGGTACATCTTCTACGCTTTGTGAGTTGATCAACTTGATTCACTCTTGACTTAGTCTTGATCAACCTTGAATCTTTCCAACTCTCTTCATTTGGATGATGTCTTGAAGGTGGACATGAATGATCACACAATCTTATTCTTCAAGACATGCTTGCAATAAGCTCAACACTCACATGACCAATCTTTGGATAATTCCTTGAATAGCACCTTGGTCGACACAAAACTCTCCTTGAAACCAACACATGTACTCCAAGAAAAGCCTATGGACAAAACCTTCAAATAAACTCAAGGCAACCATTAGTCCATAGAGAATGTCATCAATTACCAAAACCACACATGGGGGCACCACATGTCCTTTCAGCGGAGGTTCTGTCGTTCAGCACTAGGATCATCGGTGATTTGGATCACGACGAGTACGACTCCCTCAACCCCGTTCTCTTGAACGCTTCCGCTCGCGATCTACAAGGGTATGTAGATGCACTCCTCTCTCTCGTTGCTAGTTGAACTCATAGATAGATCTTGGTGAAACCGTAGAAAATTTTTATTTTCTGCAACGCTCCCCAACACTTCAGAAATCTGCTATGGCAAGTCTGGGCACCGGCAAGGCTCAAATTCTGATCGGGCTGCTGCTCGAAACAGACTATGGTGCAATGACCGTCTCGAGAGATTTAGGCTGGCCAAACAGTACTTCTACCAACTATGTCTCGAAGCCTCGAGACCTCGCAAACACCTTTTTCGGCAATTGCCCATTTTAAATCGGCAATCTGGGCAAGAACTGCCCAAGGACATGGATGCGGCTCCATGCACCCATCGAACTGGCAGCAGAAGAGCAAAGCGGTGGACATCATCACAGAGCTGATAAATGGAGCGAGAGCTGAACACAAAAAGGAGTCAAGACAATGATCGTTCTGGTAATCGGCGACATTTGGCAGCAGAGAAACGAATGCACTTTCCGGCAAAAGAGTGCAAGCCTGACTGAAACAATGGCAAGCATCACAAGGACTCTTGAGTTGTGGCGCCAAGCAGGAGCAACCCACCTCAAGCACCCTTTCTGGGATCCTCCATGAGAGAGCAACCTGCTGCGTTCTAGCCATGGCTTGTTTTTTGTCTACTTTTTTCTTCTTCTTCTTCAATCCTTGATCGCCAGATCAAACTCCACCTTGTGTTTTTCCCGCCTGCTCCCTGCTTTCGATATCAATATATGCCATCCATCAGCTGGTCCGTTCAAAAAAAATTCTCTCTCCCCTATTTGTGTCGCCGTTGTTCCCACATGGTTCCTCCCTCTTGTGTCCAGCGGATGCATTAAATCAAGCGTTGCGGCACTGTGTGTTCACCCCGGCAAGGTGAGCGCACTCCGCCGCTCATGTCGTGATCGTTCCCCACAGTGGTTCATTCCTCCTTGTGACCGATAGATGCAGCAAATCATGCGTTGCATTCCTGTGTTTTTTGCCTCGGCGAGGTATGCATGATTCCCTCGTTTTTTGTGCTTGTTCAGCGCGAGTGAGCTGAGGCCCTGATACGTCTCCGTCGTATCTACTTTTCCAAACACTTTTGCCCTTGTTTTGGACTCAAACTTGTATGATTTGAATGGAACTAACCCGGACTGACGCTGTTTTCAGCAGAATTGCCATGGTGTTGTTTTATGTGCAGAAAACAAATATTCTCGGAATGACCTGAAACTCCACGGAACACCTTAGAAAAAATAATGAAAAATCCTCGCCAAAGATGAAGACCAAGGGGCCCACACCCTGTCCACGAGGGTGGGGGGCGCCCCCCTACCTCGTGGGCCCCCTGGATGCCCTCCGACGCCAACTCCAACTCTATATATGTGCTTTCGGAGAGAAAAAAATCAGAGAGAAGAAATCATCACGTTTTATGATACGGAGTTGCCGCCAAGCCCTAAAACCTCTCGGGAGGGCTGATCTGGAGTCCGTTCGGGGCTCCGGAGAGGGGGATTCGTCGCCGTCGTCATCATCAACCATCCTCCATCACCAATTTCATGATGCTCACCGCCGTGCATGAGTAATTACATCGTAGGCTTGCTGGACGGTGATGGGTTGGATGAGATTTATCATGTAATCGAGTTAGTTATGTTAGGGTTTGATCCCTAGTATCCACTATGTTCTGAGATTGATGTTGCTATGACTTTGCTATGCTTAATGCTTGTCACTAGGGCCCGAGTGCCATGATTTCAGATCTGAACCTATTATGTTTTCATGAATATATGTGAGTTCTTGATCCTATCTTGCAAGTCTATAGTCACCTACTATGTGTTATGATCCGACAACCCCGAAGTGACAATAATCGGGACCACTCCCGGTGATGACCATAGTTTGAGGAGTTCATGTATTCACTATGTGCTAATGCTTTGTTCCGGTTCTCTATTAAAAGGAGGCCTTAATATCCCTTAGTTTCCAATAGGACCCGCTGCCACGGGAGGGTAGGACAAAAGATATCATGCAAGTTCTTTTCCATAAGCACGTATGACTATATCGGAATACATGCCTACATTACATTGATGAATTGGAGCTAGTTACATGTCACCCTATGTTATGATCATACATGATGAACCGCATCCGCATAATTATCCATCACGATCCGGTGCCTCGAGTTTTCCATATACTGGTTCTCGCTTATTCACTTTCCGCTTGCTATCATTACAAACACTACAAAATACCAAAAATATTTACTATTGCTCTTTTCTCTTTTGTTACCGTTACCACCACTATCATATTATTGTGCTACTAAACACTTTGCTGCAGATACTAAGTTTCCAGGTGTGGTTGAATTGACAACTCAGCTGCTAATACTTGAGAAT
This sequence comes from Aegilops longissima, assembly GCA_021605205.1. Lineage (NCBI taxonomy): Eukaryota > Viridiplantae > Streptophyta > Magnoliopsida > Poales > Poaceae > Aegilops > Aegilops longissima. The sequence goes on from CM038682.1 coordinate 305,206,718, forward strand.
ATTCTTTGGCTCCCCTTGTGTCGAATCAATAAATTTAGGTTGAATACTCTACCCTCAAAAACTGTTGCGATCCCCTATACTTGTGGGTTATCAAGACCTTTTTCTGGCGCCATTGCCGGGGAGCATAGCTCTATTCTTTGAGTCACTTGGGATTTATATCTGCTGGACACTATGAAGAACTTGAAATACGCTAAGACAACAATTTATCCCTCAACTACGAGGGGAGGTAAGGAACTGCCATCTAGCTCTGCACTTGATTCACCTTCTGTTATGAGTAAGCTAGCGACACCTAAACCTGCATTTGCTATTCGTTCCGATATGTCGCATGTTATTGATGATGCCACTTCTGCTATGCATGATACTTATGATGAAACTGCTTCTATGCCTGATACTACCGTGCCCCTTAGTGAATTTCTTGAAGAACAAATTGCTAGGGCTAGAGAAAGAGAAATTGATGAATCTGAATACGATGATGAAAGTGATGATGAAAATATGCATGTTATTCCTCAGGGTTATCTTTTTGATAAAGATTCTTCTTTAGCTATTTTAGCCTGCAAAGATAGATATGAGCTTAAGAGGTTATTGATTAAATGGAACAAAGAATCACTTAGAGTTAAAATGAAACCTGATCCTACTTTTGCAACTTCACCTATCTGTGTTCCTGATAAGGATTGTGAATTCTCTATTGATCCAGATATAATTACTTTGGTTGAATCTGATCCTTTTTATAGCTATGAATCTGAAACTATTGTGGCACATCTTACTAAGTTAAATGATATAGCTGCCCTGTTCACTAATGATGAGAGATCGCGTTACTTCTATATACTCGAAATATTTCTGTTCTCATTAAAGGGTGATGCTAAGATATGGTTTAATTCTCTTGATCCTGGTTGTGTACGTAGTCCCCAGGATATGATTTATTACTTCTCTGCTAAATATTTCCCTGCTCATAAGAAACAAGCTGCTTTGAGGGAAATATACAACTTTGTGCAAATCACAGAAGAGAGTCTCCCACAAGCTTGGGGGAGGCTTCTCAAGTTACTTAATGCTTTGCCTGATCATCCTCTTAAGAAACCTGAAATACTTGATATCTTTTATAATGGACTAACCGATGCTTCCAGAGATTACCTGGATAGTTGTGCTGGTTCTCTTTTCAGGGAAAGAACACCAGATGAAGCTGAAATTCTATTGAATAATATGTTGACAAATGAAAATAATTGGGCACCTCCTGAGCCAGCTCCTGGTCTGATTACTGAGCCTATTCCTAAAACAACTCCGAAGAAGAGAGGTGTTCTATTTCTCAGTACCGAAGATATGCAAGAGGCAAAGAAATCTATGAAAGAAAAAGGTATTAAAGCTGAAGATGTTAAGAATTTACCTCCTATTGAAGAAATACATGGTCTTAATTTACCGCCTATTGAAGAAGCATATGATCTCAATTCTTTATTCACTGAAGAACCTCCTGATTCCGATATCCCGACACAGGTAGTAAAGGTAAATTCTGTCTATAGATTTGATGAAGGTGATATCCCTCACTATAAGTCTGCTAGGTAATGTTTTGATGAGTTTGATAATTTCATTGTCAAACAAGAAAATTTCAATGCTTATTTTGGTAGACAATTAAAACAAAATTCTGATATGATTAAATACTTGGGTGATTATATGGCTAATATTAGAGGTGAACTTAAACTTGTTAGCAAACATGCTTCTATGGTTACCACTCAAGTAGAACAAGTACTTAAAGCTCAAAAAGAAGTGCTTGATGAAATGAATAGTAAGAAAAATGATTATGCTGTTAGAGTGGCTACTAGAACTGGTCGAATGACTCAGGAACCTTTGTATCCTGAAGGCCACCCTAAGAGAATCGAGCAAGATTCTCAAAGAAATAATATTGATGTTCCTAGTTCTTCTAAAAAGAAGAAAAAGAAAAATGATAGAACTGTGCAAACGTCTAGTGAACCTATTGCTAAACCACATGATAATCCAAATGATATATCTATGTCTGATGCTGAAACACAATCTGGTAATGAACATGAACCTAATGAAAACACTAATAATGATGTTCATGATGATGCTCAACCTAGTAATGATAATGATGTAGAAGTTGAACCTGCTGTTGATCTTGATAACCCACAATCAAAGAATCAACGTTATGATAAAAGAGACTTTGTTGCTAGGAAACATGGTAAAGAAAGAGAACCATGGGTTCAGAAGCCCATGCCTTTTCCTCCCAAACCATCCAAGAAAAAGGATGATGAGGATTTTGAGCACTTTGCTGAAATGATTAGGCCTATCTTTTTACGTATGCGATTAACTGATGTGCTCAAAACAAATCCTTATGCTAAATATATGAAGGATATCATTACTAATAAAAGAAAGATACCGGAAGCTGAAATTTCCACCATGCTTTCTAATTATACCTTTAAGGGTGGAATACCAAAGAAACTCGGAGATCCCGGAGTACCTACTATACCATGCTCCATTAAAAGAAATTATATTAAAACTGCTTTATGTGATCTTGGAGCCGGTGTTAGTGTTATGCCTCTCTCTTTATATCGTAGACTTGACTTGAATAAGTTGACACCTACTGAAATATCTTTGCAAATGGCTGATAAATCAACTGCTATACCTGTCGGTATTTGTGAGGATGTGCCCGTTGTGGTTGCGAATGTCACTATTTTAACGGACTTTGTTATTCTTGATATTCCCGAGGATGATAGTATGTCTATTATTCTTGGAAGACCTTTTTTTAATACTGCAGGGGCTGTTATTGATTCCAACAAAGGCAATGTCACTTTTCATGTTCATGGTAATGAGCATACGGTGCACTTTCCAAGGAAACAACCTCAAGTTCATAGTATCAACTCCATTGGAAAAATTCCATCAATTAAATTTGGAGGTTTTGAATTTCCCCTTTCTACTGTCAAAAAGAAATATGATATACTTATTATTGGGGATGTGCATATCCCCGTTGAGGTAACTTAGTGTTATTCCAAAATTCTCCGGTTTCATGATTATCAGAATGAGTTTGTTAACAAGACTTGATCAACCTTGTTAGTGGATTCTTTTTGATGAGCATGAGATGGATGAAACTAGAAGCACAAACTTCTGTACCCTCTCTATATTTTCTGTTAATTAGTAGAAACAAGTAAAAATAGTATTTTTCTGTCTGTTTCCTGACTTATCCGTGCAATATAAAAATAGCCCGAAAATAAAAGTCCTCAGAATGCCATGCCAATTTAATATGATTTTTTTGGGAATATTTGAGGACTTACTGTGCAAAAATTACCACGGGAGGAGCTGCCACCTGGCCACGAGGGTGGTGGGCGCCCCCCCCCCCTCTAGGGCGCGCCCCCCTGCCTCGTGGGCCCACGGTGGCCCTCCTCCACTTATCCCAGCACCCATCTTATTCCTCTGCCTCACACAAACCCGAAAAACCAACTCAAGCACGAGTTCCAGCCACTTTTGCTGTGATTTTCGATCTCCTTGCTCAAAGCACCTCTCGCAAAACTGCTTGGGGAGATTGTTCCTTGGTATGTGACTCCTCCATTGGTCCAATTAGTTTTTGTTCTAGTGCTTTATTCTTTGCAAATTTGTGCTGCATAGGTGACCATGTTCTTGAGCTTGCGTGTCAAATTTATATGGTTCCAAGTAGTTCTAATGCTTAATATAGGCTCTAGGCACTTGTAGGAGTAGTTGCTATCAGTTATATTGAAGTTGGTTCACTTTTGTTTGAAGTTACTAGAAGTTTCAGATTATTTCAGAAATAATGAGGAGAATTTTGAGGGGTTCATCGAGCCGAAGCTCAAAGGATAAAAAAAATGAAGAAGCTCAGAGGCCCAAATATAATTCGCCTCGTACCGCGGAGATTTGGCCGTGTGAATGGCCTTCTGATAATTTCTTGAGAGAGGCCGGGATTTATGAGGATTTCTATTCATTAATTGAAAATGCTGGCCTTACCGACTTCGTCCGCGACCAACGTCCACAGACCCTATCTCGTTACGTGGGCTGCCGCCCAAGCTTACAAGAACTCTGCACCAGCCCCGGAACCGGAACCACAAGAGGAGCCTCCACGACAATCTGTTTATTCTTGGGATCCAGAGACGACTGTCAGCCAGTGGCAGTCAGAGTCCTCTTCATCATCATAGTATGATCCCAACTATTCCTCGTTGCAGTACGACCCCAGCTACACCTACGGCTATCCGCCAGGCTATCCCTGGCAATAGACCAACTTAGGCCAAAAGCCTAAGCTTGGGGGAGTACGTATTTCTTACCGACATTACATTTATGTTCACATACACTCATTGCTAGATGTCGGTGCTCATACTCTTTCATTGTAATATCCATGCTAGTTTATTTTCTTTTTCCTGCTTTCTTCTTGCGTGTTTGTTAAACCTTAAGAAAAACCAAAAAAAATTTAGTAGTAGTTTAATTTTCTGTTGTAGTAGTAGTAACTAAAAAGAAAACCCAAAAATATTTCCTGTTCTTCTTTTGCTTGTTGGGAGCTTTCCCGTGTAAATAGTTTTATTTCTTTTCTTTTCTTTTGGAGTCAGTAGGAGAAGACCATGATTAAATTGTTAAAGTGGCTCTTATATGCATTATTGTTGATTTAACCCAGAGCCCATATTGCCTTGTCTTCTCCTGTTTATTGAATGCTCGCAGATTCCAGCTTAGTCCAATGCACGTGCACTCTTATTATTATTCACACCTTTTGGTCGTGCAAGTGAAAGGCAATTATGATGACATATATGATGGACTGACTGAGATGAGAAAAGCTGGTATGAAATCGATCTCTTTTGTTTTTGTAAATATGATAAGCCCGTCGTTCCTGATTCAGCTTATTATGAATAAACATGTTTGCAATGACAATTAGAGATCATAGTTGCTTGTGCCATGCTTGATTAGCTATGAGTTATAATGATTTACCTTGCGTGCCAACATGCTATTGAGATGATTATGATGTGGTATGATGGGGTGGTATCCTCCTTTGAATGATTTAAGTGACTTGACTTGGCACATGTTCACGCATGTAGTTGAAACAAAATCAACATAGCCTTCACGATATTTATGTTCATGGTGGATTATATCCTACTCATGCTTGCATCCAATGCTTATTAATTTTAATGCATGTACATGGCTGTTGTCGCTCTCTAGTTGGTCGCTTCCAGCCTTTTGCTAGCCTTCACTGTACTAAGCGGGAATATCGCTTGTGCATCCAATCCCTTAAACCCCGGGTTATTCCAGATGAGTCCACCATACCTTCCTATATGCGGTATCTACCAGCCGTTCCAAGTAAATTTGTATGTGCCAAACTCTAAACCTTCAAATAAACATTCTGTTTTGTATGCTCGAATAGCTCATGTATCAACCAAGGCTGTCCTTATCTTCCGTGTTAGGCGGGTTATTCTCAAGAGGAGTGGACTCCGCTCCTCACTCACGAGAAAATGGCTGGTCACCGGGATGCCTAGTCCCATGCTTTATGCAAACTAAATCAAAATTAATTGCAAACAAAACTCCCCCTGGGACCTGATGTATGTTGGAGACACTCGTTGTTTCGAGCAAGTCATGGATTGATGCTTGTTGGTGGAGGGGGAGTATAAACTTTACCATTCTATTTGGGAACCGCCTATAATGTGTTTAGCATGGAAGATATAGCCATCTCTTAGTTGCTATGTTGACAATGAAAGTATACCGCTCAAAATGCAATATATCTCTATTTCAAAACCGAGCTCTGGCACCTCTACAAATCTCTGCTTCCCTCTGCGAAGGGCCTATCCATTTACTTTTATGTTGAGTCATCACCCTCTTATTATAAAGCACCAGCTGGAGAGCACAGCTGTCATTTGCATTCATCATTGTTAATTTATATTGGGTATGACTATGATTGGATCTCTTTTACCATGAATTACAATGTCTAGTCAGTCCTTGATCTTTAAAGGTGATCTGCTTTTATGTTTTGTTGGCTCAGAAAGGGCTAGCGAGATACCATCTTGTTATATCATATTATGGTTGTTTTGAGAAAGTGTTGTCATCGAAGGTTTATTATTATGGCTTGCTCGTTGATTATGCTATTGATATGAGTAATTATGAGACCTGAGAATTATTGCAAATGTGGTTAGTTATGATCATTGCTGAAAACCTGAATGCTGGCTTGACATAGTTACAACAACAAGAGCAAACAGATTTTGTAAAAGTTTTTATTTCTTTCTTTCAGTTTGTCAACTGAATGCTTGAGGATAAGCAAGGGTTTAAGCTTGCGGGAGTTGATACGTCTCCGTCGTATCTACTTTTCCAAACACTTTTGCCCTTGTTTTGGACTCTAACTTGTATGATTTGAATGGAACTAACCCGATGGACGTTGTTTTCAAAGAGAATTGCCATGGTGTTGTTTTATGTGCAGAAAACAAATATTCTCAGAATGACCTGAAACTCCACGGAACACCTTAGAAAAAATAATAAAAAATCCTCACCAAAGATGAAGACCAGGGGGCCCACACCCTGTCCACGAGGGTGGGGGGCGCGCCCCCCCTCTAGGGCGCACCCCTACCTCGTGGGCCCCCTGGATGCCCTCCGACGCCAACTCCAACTCTATATATCTGCTTTCGGAGAGAAAAAATCAGAGAGAAGAAATCATCGCGTTTTACGATACGGAGCCGCCGCCAAGCCCTAAAACCTCTCAGGAGGGCTGATCCGAGTCCGCTCGGGCTCTGGAGAGGGGATTCGTCATTGTCGTCATCATCAACCATCCTCCATCACCAATTTCATGATGCTCACCGCCGTGCGTGAGTAATTACATCGTAGGCTTGCTGGACGGTGATGGGTTGGATGAGATTTATCATATAATCGAGTTAGTTCTGTTAGGGTTTGATCCCTAGTATCCACTATGTTCTGAGATTGATGTTGCTATGACTTTGCTATGCTTAATGCTTGTCACTAGGGCCCGAGTGCCATGATTTCAGATCTGAACCTATTATGTTTTCATGAATATATGTGAGTTCTTGAACCGATCTTGCAAGTCTATAGTCACCTACTATGTGTTATGATCCGCAACCCAAGTGACAATAATCGGGACCACTCCGTGATGACCATAGTTTGAGGAGTTCATGTATTCACTATGTGCTAATGCTTTGTTCCGTTCTCTATTAAAAGGAGGCCTTAATATCCCTTAGTTTCCAATAGGACCCGCTGCCACGAGAGGGTAGGACAAAAGATGTCATGCAAGTTCTTTTCCATAAGCACGTATGATTATATACTGAATACATGCCTACATTACATTGATGAATTGGAGCTAGTTCTGTGTCACCCTATGTTATGATCTGTTACATGATGAACCGTGATCCGGCATAATTATCCATCATCGATCCGGTGCCTCGAAGTTTTCCATATACTGGTTCTAGCTTATTTACTTTCCCGCTGCTATCATATAATCACTACAAAATACCAAAAATATTTACTATTGCTCGCACTACTCTTTTGTTACCGTTACCACCACTATCATATTATTGTGCAACTAAACACTTTTCTGCAGATACTAAGTTTCCAGGTGTGGTTGAATTGACAACTCAGCTGCTAATACTTGAGAATGTTCTTTGGCTCCTCTTGTGTCGAATCAATAAATTTGGGTTGAATACTCTACCCTCGAAAACTGTTGCGATCCCCTATACTTGTGGGTTATCAGGCCCGAGGATATTAGGGAATCTGTGAGGGGTGGAATCAGAAGGGCATGGGGTTGGTCATCGTTCGTCTATCCATGGGGTGATTGGTAGACGATGGACCATACCTAGTGCTAGTTGCTCGCTCACTCATGGGGTTGTAAGTGTGGATGAGGGCGTCACGGGGAGAGAAGTTTGTAGGGGTGTGTTGGTGATAGACATACCAAGCAAAGGAGATGTGAATCGTATGTATGCAACAACGATTTTCTAGTGTGGTGTCTATGGCGTGTCGTCATAGAAATGATGGGGAACGTAGCATGCAATTTCAAAAAAATTCCTACGCTCATGCAAGATCTATCTAGGAGATGCATAACAACAAGAGGGGCAGAGTGTGTCCACGTACCCTCGTAGACCGAAAGCGGAAGCGTTTGCTAAACGCGGTTGATGTAGTCGAACATCTTCTCGATCCAACCGATCAAGCACTGAACGTACAACACCTCCGAGTTCTGCACACGTTCAGCTCGATGACGTCCCTCGAACTCTTGATCCAGGAGAGTTCCGTCAGCACGACAGCATGGTGACGGTGATGGTGAAGTGATCCGCGCAGGGCTTCGTCTAGGCACTACGTGAATATGACCGAAGGCGTAAACTGTGGAGGGGGGCGCCACACACGGCTTGGAACAATTGATGTGTGTTCTAGGCGCCCCCTCCCCACGTATATAAAGGAGGGAGGGGGAGGAGGCCGGCCCTAGGCATGCCCCAAGTAGGAGGAGTCCTACTTGCGCTCATAGTAGGATTCGCCCCCCCCCCTTCCTTTTACCGGAGGGGAAAGGGGGAAGGAGAGAGAGGAGGAGAAGGAAAGGGGGGCGCCCCCCTCTCCTAGTCCTATTCAGCCTCCTTCCCTATGGGGGGCGCGCCACCCCTATGTGGGCTGGTGTGCCTCCCTCCTATGGCCCATATGTTAAATCCGGGGTTCCGTAACCCCCGATACTCAATCAGATCCGATACATTCGAAAACACTTCCGGTGTCTGAATACTATCATCCAATATATCAATCTTTACCTCTCGACCATTTCAAGACTCCTCGTCATGTCCGTGATCTCATCCGGGACTCCTAACAACATTCGGTCACCAAATCACATAACTCATATAATACAAATCGTCATCGAACGTTAAGCGTGCGCACCCTACGGGTTCGAGAACTATGTAGACATGACCGAGACACCTCTCCGGTTAATAACATATAGCGGAACATGGATGCTCATATTGGTTCCTACATATTCTACGAAGATCTTTATCGGTCAAACCGTAATGACAACATACATCATTCCCTTTGTCATCAATATGTTACTTGCCTGAGGTTCGATCGTTGGTATCTTCATACCTAGTTCAATCTCGTTACCGGCAAGTCTCTTTACTCATTCCGTAATGCATCATTCCGCAACTAACTCATTAATCACATTGCTTGCAAGGCTTACCATGATGTGCATTACCGAGAGGGCCCAGAGATACCTCTCCGATACTCAGAGTGACAAATCGTAATCTCGGTCTATGCCAACCCAACAAACACCTTCGGAGATACCTATAGAGCCTCTTTATAATCACCCAGTTACATTGTGACGTTTAATAGCACACAAGGATTTCCTCCGGTATCCGGGAGTTGCATAATCTCATAGTCAAAGGAATATGTATAAGTCATGAATAAAGCAATAGCAATAAAACTTAATGATCACTATGCTAAGCTAACGAATGGGTCTTGTCCATCACATCATTCTCCTATTGATGTGATCCCGTTCATCAAATGACAACTCATGTCTATGGTTAGGAAACTTAACCATCTTTGATTAACGAGCTAGTCTAGTAGAGGCTTACTAGGGACACCGAGTTTTGTCTATGTATTCACACATGTATCAAGTTTCCGGTTAATACAATTCTAGCATGAATAATAAACATTTATCATGATATAAGGAAATATAAATAACAACTTTATTATTGCCTCTAGGGCATATTTCCTTCAGTCTCCCACTTGCACTAGAGTCAATAATCTAGATTACATTGTAATGATTCTAACACTCATGGAGTCTTGGTGCTGATCATGTTTTGCTCGTGGAAGAGGCTTAGTCGACGGGTCTGCCAAATTCAGATCCGTATGTGATGTCGCTTGAAGCTACGTCGGTATTTCCCCAAAGAGGAAGGGATGATGCAGCACATCGGCGGTAGGTATTTCCCTCATATATGAAACCAAGGTTATCGAACCAGTAGGAGAACCAAGAAACCCAACGTAAACAACCCCTGCACACAGATAACAAATCCTCGCAAGCCGACGTGTTAAAGGGGTTGTCAATCCTTTCGGGGTACGGCACCTCAAGTGGCAAACAGACGTGAGATAAATTTGTAGTAAACTGATAGATCGAACGACAAATAAAATAAATAAAGAAAAATTGAAGCAAGGTAATTTTGTATTTTTGGTTTAATAGATCAGAAAATAAATGCAAGGAAAAAGTAGATCGCAAAGGCAAATATATGAGGAAGAAGACCCAGGGCCGTTGGTTTCACTAGTGGCTTCTCTCGAGAAAAATAGCAAAAAGTGGGTAAACAAATTACTGTTGGGCAATTTATAGAACTTCAAATAATTATGACAATATCCAGGCAATGATCATTATATAGGCATCACATCCAAGATTAGTAGATCGACTCACCTCAGCATCTACTACTATTACTCCACACATCGACCGCTATCCAAAGATGCATCTATCAGATTAAGTTCATGGAGAAACAGAGTAATGCAATAAGAACGATGACATGATGTAGACAAGATCTATCTATGTAGAGATAGACCCCATCGTTTTATCCTTAGTAGCAACGATACATATGTGTCATTTCCCTTTCTGTCGCTGGGATCAAGCACCGTAAGATCGAACCCACTGCAAAGCACCTCTTCCCATTGCAAGATAAATAGATCAAGTTGGCCAAACAAAACCCAAATATCAGAGAAGAAATATGAGGCTATAAGCAATCATGCATATAAGAGATCAAAGAAACTCAAATAACTTTCATGGATATAAAAAGATATATCTGATCATAAACTCAAAGTTCATCAGATCTCAACAAACACATCGCAAAAGGAGTTACATCATGTGGATCTCCAAGAGACCATTGTATTGAGAATCCAGCGAGAGAGAGAAACCATCTAGCTACTAACTCTAGACCCCGAAGGTCTACAAAGAACTACTCACGCATCATCGGAGAGGCACCAATGGAGGTGGTAAACCCCATCCGAGATGGTGTCTAGATTGGATTTGGTGGTTCTGGACTCTGCGGTGGCTGGATGAATATTTCGTCGACTCCCCTAGGGTTTTTGGAATATTGGGGTATTTATAGAGCAAAGAGGCGGTCCAGGAGCACCCGAGGTGGGCACAACCCACCAGGGCGCGCCCTGGTGGGTTGTGCCTCCCTCGGGGCACCCCAAGGCGCAGCCAGGGCCCATTGTGTTCCTTCTGGCCCATAAAAATTCTCCGTAAAGTTTCGGGGCATTTGGACTCCGTCTGATATTGTTTTTCTGCGATGTAAAAAACATGGAAAAACGGCAACTGGCACTTGGCACTATGTCAATAGGTTAGTACCAAAAAATGATATAAAATGACTATAAATGATTGTAAAACATCCAAGATTGATAATATAACAACATGGAACAATCAAAAATTATGGATATGTTGGAGACGTATCAGCATCCCCAAGCTTAACTCCTACTCGTCCTCGAGTAGGTAAGTGATAAAAATAGAATTTTTTTATGTGGAATGTTGCCTAACATGTCATATCATATTTATTTTCTTTATAGCATGGACATTTGGACTTTTAGTTGTTCAAAGCAATTGTCTATTTTTGACATGATAATTTAGATACTCAAGCATATCAACAAGGGACCATGTCTTTCAAAATATCAACGCTAAAATAAGTTATCCCTAGCCCATCATGCTCAAACATTGATCCATTCGTGAAACACACTCGGATATTAGCTACACCCAATACTTAAGTACGATCATATTGCCTCCTAGTTGGTGCTTTTGTAAGAGAAGATTGAGACTCAAAATATAAATTGCATAAAGTAAAAGAAAGACCCTTCGCAGAGGGAAATAGGGATTTGTAGAGGTGCCAGAGCTCAAAGCGAAAAAACTTAGAGATAAAAACATTTTGGGAGGTGTATCCATCCCACCAACGAAAATGACTTAGAGTTCCGAACACTTTCCATGCTAGATATATCATAGGCGGTTCCCAAACAGAAATAAAGTTTATTCCTTTTTCCACCATACTTTCACTTTCCATGGCTAGCCGTATCCACGGTTGCCCTCCATACCAACACTTTCCAGGAATTTATTATTTGACAACATAAAGTAAATTCATTTTTGCATTTCGGGACTGAGCATCCCTAATACCTTTGCCTTACTCTCATGTAATGACAAGTGAATAAACACTCATCGTGAGAATAACACATCTAGCATGGAAAATATTAGCCACCCTTCACAGCTCCGCAAGCGAAACAAACACACAAAAGTGAAGTTTGTTTTGAAAATTAGAGACGGCGCATACAAACTTACTTAGAACGACAAAAGAATACCGCATATAGGTAGATATAGTGGACTCATGTGGCAAAACTGGTTTAAGGGTTTTGGATGCACAAGTAGAGATCATACTTGGTGCGAAATGAAGGCTAGCAAAAGATTGAGAAGCGACCAACCAAGAAACAGATAATCTCATAAGCAAGCATTAAGCATAAATAACACCGAATACTGCAGCACAAGTAGGATATAATTTACATTGCATGACTATTGACTTTCATACTTGCATAGGGAATCACAAACCTTAACACCAATATTCTTACTAAAGCATAATTACTCATCAACATAACTCACATATCACATCATCATATCTCAAAACTAGTACTAAGAATCAAGTTTATTTTGTCCAATGATCTTCATGAAAGTTTTTATTATATCCTTCTTGGATATCTATCTCTTTGGGACTAATTTTCATGTGTTGCTTTTCATAAGCTCAAACAAATATAAGTGAAGATCGTGAGCATAATTTTTCTTTCTCTCAAAATAATTTAAGTGAAGAAAGAGAGAATTTCTTGAAAATTTTACTAACTCTCAAATAAATCTAAGTGAAGCAAGAGAGCATTTCTTCAAAAATACTAAGCACGCCGTGCTCAAAAGATATAAGTGAAGCACTAGAGCAAGTCCATAGCTCATAAAAATTCAAGTGAAGCATAGAGAGCAATTCTAACAAGTCATGACATAATTTTGGCTCTCTCAAATAGGTGTGTCCAGGAAGGATTGATGACTTAAAACACATAATAAAACAAGCAAAGACTCATATCATACAAGACGCTCCAAGCAAAACACATATCATGTGACGAATAAAAATATAGTTCGAGTAAAATACCGATGGTCGTTAGAAGAAAGAGGGGATGCCACGCGGGGGCATCCCCAAGCTTAGTTGGTTGCTCATTTTTGGATAATATCTTGGGATGCCGGGGCATCCCCAAGCTTAGGATCTTCTATCCTTCCTTCATCCATCGTAAGATGACCCAAAACTTGAAAACTTCAATCACACAAAACTCAACAAAACCTCTGTGAGATCCGTTAGTGTAAGAAAGCAAACCACTACTATAAGTATTGTATCAAACCAATTCATATTTTGTTTTTGTATTATATCTACCGTATTCCAACTTTTCTATGGCAAAAACTCATCAAAGAAAACCATAGAGCCATCAAAATAAGCACACAACACAAAGAAAACGGAATCTGTCAAAACAGAACAGTCTGTAGCAATCAGACTTAGAAGAAAACTTCTGGAACTCCAAAAATTCTGAAAAAATAGGACGACCTAATGTAAAATCCCAAATTTTCAATTTGGAATGTTATACATAGATCATTCATGCATATCATATTTTTCTGCATTTCGTTTCGCGATCCTCAAAATCCTAAGCAACTCAAGGACCCTCGGAGAGAGTTGGGGATTTCATTGTTTTCATATTTGAAAATTTATCAAATATTGAAACGAGGATTTTGGTTTTAATTATTTTTCTCTCTGAAAATATTTCATATTAAAATATATGAGAGGAGATAATAGGACTTCTCCAAAATAATTAAAATACTGGAGGAAAAATATTAAAATCAAATATTTGATTTTGTTCGGATTTTATTGCTATTTTATTTGCATTAGAAAAATTGCATGTTTTTCAAATTTGCATTTTTGGGCCAAGAAAATGTTCATCTCGTTCTAAATATTTTATTTAGACGGGGAAATTTGTTTTGGCATTTTTAGATTTTTATTTTATTTTCTAGGATTTATTTTAGTTCCGACGAAACTATTTTAAAAAAACTCAGCCTTGACGGGCCAAGCCACCGAGCCGGCCACCGCCCAGCGCCTCGTCTCCCTCCAGAGACCAGCCCGGCCACCGCCATCCGACCCGAGTCCGCCGGGACTCCTCCCGCCCGCCTGCACCTCCCCAAGCAAGCCCGCCTCCTTTAAATCGCCACCGGCTCCCCACCACCACCAAGCCTGCCGCCTCGCGCCTGCCCTCAAGAACGTCGCCACGAGCCGCCCTAGCCGCAATGCATGTGCCGCCCTTGCCCTGCAGCCAAGGCTTCATGCTTACCGCTGCCGCCGCCCTTGCGCCTCCTGGCCGCCGCAGCCCACCTCGCCGAGCCGCCCCACCTCGCCGAAGGTATCGCCCGCCGCCATTGCTCGATTTTATTCTAAAACCGATACGGTTTTTTTAAAACCCTAGTTCCTTTTTAGATCGGTTCGTCGGTTTTCTCGGTTTAGTTTATTTAGCGGATGTTCGTCCGTACATTCGTTTTAACGAACGGTGTTCATTCGTTAGCTGCAGAAAGCGAACGTTCGTTTGTAAGCCTGTTCGTCAGTTTTTATTATTCTCGGATTTTTCGCTATTATTTTCGATCGCGATTTCTGATCCGATTTTCGTTTCAGTTTATCTTTTCGCTCGTTTATCGGAATCAGGCGATTCAAGCGCCTAGATCTTCGCCTCGAAACCCTATTTCTATTTAATCAACTTGAACAAGATTTTGGTACTGTAAAATTTGACTTTAGTTCAGATTAGTAAACGGATCTTGTTTCTTCCGCAGTTTGAGTTTCGTTGCTCCGTTTGATTTGATTCTTTTTGCAAACCGGAGTTCTTAAGTTGAACCTTCTGGTCAATTCTTATCATTTGAGTTTTTCCTGTGCATCTTTGTTTGATTGCTTATGTATGCTATTGTTTGTTTGCGATAGAATTCCCGGAGTGTGAAGCGTGCTACTACGAGTCCCTAGGTTTTGCGGATCGTCAGAAAGGCAAGTAACACATTGATCATACTCTTTTCATACCCAGTTTTTATGCATTAGTTCCAATCCTCAAACATTACATGATTAGGATGGATTAACATGTGGGTTGGGAAGTAGTTGATGAGGTAGAACCTATTGCCCTGTTATACTCAAACCTTGGGAGTTACTTCTATGTATTGCTTATATTGCTATGCTATGCTCATAGACGTGGATTGGGTGAGTGAAATCCATGACAGATGTGAGATGATTAATTAATGGTTCAACTTAAGGTGGCAACGTAAATACACATCTGGGTGGATTGCTTGTCTGGCACCTGGAGAATCCAGTGTTGTCCTAGGATATCCCGAAGTACCCGTGTGATCATCCTAAGGTCCGCCACCCAGGCTCCAAGGGAACTGAGATATTTTCATGCTAGAAATTTCCGTGTGCAGCCACAAGCTATTATGGACTCTAGCATAGTTGAGTAAGTTGCATGGGCTCTTGAAGAGGTGGATCAGCGGGAAGAGGGATGTAGGTTTGGTAT
The DNA here is from genome assembly GCA_021605205.1 of Aegilops longissima. Lineage (NCBI taxonomy): Eukaryota > Viridiplantae > Streptophyta > Magnoliopsida > Poales > Poaceae > Aegilops > Aegilops longissima. Next base: position 305,222,240 of record CM038682.1, read on the forward strand.
GGTCTGCCCGGAGTAAAGAGTTAATGTTTCTGAAAGGCTGTGTCTCGGTCATCCGTTTCTCAAACACCATGTAGTGCGAGAAATCCAACGGAGGAGATCGAGTCTTGTGGGGAAAAGTGTGCAAACCTCTGCAGAGTGTACAATCTAATCATGGTTAGCCGTGTCCCCGGTTATGGACAATCTTGAGTATCTAGTACTTGGAGTATCCTAAGTATCTCATCACTCTAAATTAATATTGTTGGGTTGACAATTACTTTAATTGGGATTGAGTTGGAGGAACCTTCTCAATGATGTTTCAACTACCATGATAGTTAAATAAAATCTATTCCTTTTTGTAGGGAAAAATTGGCTTTTCGTGAAAACTATAACCATAGAGCTTTCAACCAGCCAAATATGCATGTAGTGATAGCATTATTCTATTCTTGCTCTAATGTGTTATATTGCCAGCATATTCCATGTGCTGTAACATCCCAAATTTTCAATTTGGAATGTTATACATTAGGTCATCATGCATATCATATTTTCTCGCATTTTTTTTTCGATCCTAGAAATTTCACGCAACTCAAGGACCCTCGGAGAGAGTTGGAAGTTTCATAATTTTCATATTTGGGATTTCTCAAATTTTGAAAATAGGATCATTGGATTATTTAAATTATCTTCATAAAGTTTTTCCTATAAAAAAATACTTCGAGAGGGAATAATATGACTTTCCCAAACAATTAGGAAAAATGAAGATATTATAAATAAACCAAATTTGGTTTTGGAAGATTTATTTTGCTTAGGCAAAAATGAGCATTTTAAAAATTTTACGCATGTTTGATGTTTTTAAAGTTCATTTTGTTCGACTCATTTTTAGGAGTCGGAGAAAATTTGTTTTAATTAATTTGGAGTTCGTTTGATATTTATTTTATTTGTTTTGTTTTAAAGTTTATTTAAAAAAAACGCCCCCCCCCCTGGACCGAGGCCCAGCCGGCCCAGCCAGCCAGGCCCCCGGCCCAGCCGCCTCCCGGCCCACCTCCCTCTCCCTCCCGCTCCAGCCCGAGTCCCTTCGGGGCGGCAGCCGCCGCCGAGTCCGCTCCGCGCCGAGTCCCTTCGGGGGCAGCCCGCCGCCGCCGAGTCCGCCTCCCCGACTCCTTGCCCCTCCCAAGCCACCCCGCCTCTCTCCCCCCCTCATAATACCCCCCGGCCCCTCTCTCCTCACCTCGCCTCGCCTGCCTCTCCCGACCCGGCCGCCGCCGTCGCCTCAACGCCGCCCGCCGTCGCCCCTCGTCGCCGGAGCCGGCCTTGCCGTCGCCGGGAACCCGCCGCCCTCGCCTCCCGACCCCAGAGCCCACCGAGACCTCGCGGACCTCGCCCGTGAAGAGCCGCGAGTAGCCGCCCGCCCAGCCCGATTCGGTTTTCTCCCGTAAACCGTCCGGTTTTTAAAAAAATATGTTCGGTTTTTAAAAAAAAACCTAGATTGGTTTTATTTTTTGGTTTTCTTATTTAACGGACGTTCACCGAACCGTTCGTTTCAATGAAACGCGTTCGTTAGATTAGATTACATTAACTGACGTTAAACTTTTAACTCGTTCGTCGTTTTTCTTTTAATCGAATTAATCCGTTATTTTCTAATTTGATTTCAGATCTGATTTTCAAAACTGTTTTATTTCTCGCTCGTTTATCGGAATCAGGTGATTCAAGCGCCTGGAGTTTCGTAACGAAACCGCCGTTCCGACTACCCTACTTTCACAGAGTTTTGCCACTGTGAAATTTTGACCTAATTTCAGATTTGCTAAACCGAGACGTTCTCTCTCGAGTTTCGACTTTCGGAGTTTATTTTGATCCGATTCTTTTTCAACCAGGGTTCTTAAGTTGAACTCTCTGGATTGATCTTTTATTCGAGATTTCCCTATGCATTAGATGAATACTTATTGTATGCTTGTTGTTTGTCTGCGTTAGATCACCCGGTCGCCGCTTGTTACTTGAATCTCTAGGACTCATGGATCATCGACAAGGCAAGTAACACTTTGATCATACCCTTCTCATACCCAGTTTTTGTGCATTAGATCTATTCCTCAAACACTTGCATGATTAGGATCTAATTAAATTGTGGGTTTGGGAAGTAGATTGAGTAGTACCTATTACTGTTTTACTTATGGAACCTTGGGAGTTACTTCTCGTTTGCTTGTTCATGCCATGCTATGCTAGTAGGCGTGGATTGGGTGAGTGAATATCCATGACAGATGTGAGATTGTTTAATTAATGGTTTATCTAAGGTGGCAACCTAACACACATCTGGGTGGATTGAGGCACTGGTTTCTATCGAGGACTTGCTGTTTTCTTGGACCGCCACCCAGTGCTCTAAGGGATCATAAGATTATTCAAGCTGGAAACTTCCGTGTGCAGCCACAAGCCAATTATGGGCTCTGGCGTAGTTGACTAAGTCGTCGAACTCTTATGGGTAGGCTAGCTGATGTAGGGGATGTAGGTTGATACGGTCTACCCACATGTAAGGTGCTAAGCGCTTACGAAGACTATGTCTCGGTCATCCGTTTCTCAAACACCATGTAGTCACGAGAATCAAGCGGAGGCGATCGAGTCTTGTGGGGAAAAGTCATAAACCTCTGCAGAGTGTAATAAACTAATCATGATTAGCCGTGTCCCCGGTTATGGACGATTTGAGTATCCGGTACTTGATTATCATGTGAATCTCAACATGTTACTTTTAAATAAAAGATATTGGGTTTTTGATGAGTACTTTCTAATTGGGATTGAGGATGCTGTCAACCAACTTCAATGTTTAACAACCACCATGATAGTTAAATAAAATTATTCCTTTGATGTAGGGAAAAATCAGCTTTATGCAAATGTAACCGTAGAGCCTTACCACCAGCCAAATATGCATGTAGTATAGGCTTATTCATTCATTGCTCTTTATGTGTTACATTGCCAGCATATTCCATGTGCTGACCCGTTTTCGGGCTGCAACTTTTCACGTTGCAGACTTTTCAGACGACGAGTAAGGTGTTAGGTCGTGGTTCTATACTCAGTGATGCCGTTGGAGTTGATGGACTCGCTTATCTTCCAAGCCTTCCGCTGTTATTATTAGATGGCCTTAAGCCATATTTGTATTCAGTTCCCTTGTGGACAACGATGTAATAAGTGTGTGATTGCTACTCTGCTATAAATCCTTGAAATCTTGTGTGGTGTCGGCATTCTTGATCCGGGATGACATCGAGCACGAGCGCTAGATCCATTCGGTCTGGTCGCTCTGAGAGAATGGTATCGAGCACACGATGGTGTAGGACACGACCACTAAGTTAAAGCCATAGATCACTCTCTCTTCCATTTTCTAACTCCTCATCTTTTCTACTCTCTTTAGGATGACGGACGCGAAGATCAAGTACACCCAACCGGATGAAGGCACACCTTTTGGATTTCACTTGAAGGAAGTTACTAAGTACACGAACATTGGACTACCAAGCTTCACGGAACTTTCAGCGCCACTCTGCTGAAGAGGAGCGCCGGAAGATTCATGCTCACGTTCGGGAAGGACATTTGCCCCAATCACCAAGCCAATAGATAGTGTTTTCAGTGCACCCACTTGGAGTGCAGGAAGGAGCATGGCAGCTCACATCACCATGGGACGCATTGGAGAAGTCTATCAAGAAGATCTCAAGGACACCATCTACCAGATTTGCGGACGCCGAGATGACAAGCGGGACGTCGTCAACACCAAGAAGGATAGGTCCATTGCAGCATTCATCCAGAGTTAAATCAACACATTCGGCGCCAGAGAATCAAATGTGCAATGACATGTTGGAGTTCTGAAGACGAAGGAAAGGATAATCGAATTGGAAGGAGAACTAAAGACTACACGCAAGGACTACATGGGCGAGATCGTAGCTCTGGCAAGACACAATAACGATCTAAAGTACGAGATCGAAGAACTCAAGAAGAAGTTGGCGCTCGGAATGAAGACCAGTATGTCGAGCATCAAATCGACTACATCAACATTGACGACTCAGATTCGGATCCAAGTGAACCCGATTTTGAAGACGAAGTGGAGCGGACATCATGGAGTCTTCCACGGTTCAAATTAGTAGGAGTCCCCACATATTAGTAGTATTCCTCCATGTAAACCTTTATAGTACCGCACTTTTGCGATAGTTAGATCGTTGTAACCCTTGTTTGATTGAATGAAGTGAATTTTGTGTGATTTGCTCATGTGCATTTGGGTAGTGATTTCCCCTTAGACCTCATTCTATTCTACTTTCTCTCCTTTTCTAAACCCTTCAGATGCCTCCGAGACGCGACCGGATTCGCTTTTCCTTGAGAGATCACCCAATTGATCCAGCAGCGAATACCTGATTCAAACATTGGTGCGAACAACAACAACAACAACAACAACCCACCGCCACCACCACCACGGATCATCGACTCGTTTCCTTAGATGAACCCGCGGTGTATTCCAAAGAGCACCGAGCCAATTGTAGCAGATGGTGGCTCCGCAAGATAGGAAGGGAGCTGACCATCGCAGGATGCATGATGGAGAAAGAGTGAAGTTTGCAGCACATCAGCTTGAAGGACCCGCAGCAGCATGGTGGGAGAATTTCACAACCACTTATCCGTGACACCGCCACATGGGACCAGTTTGACAAGCTTTTCGCACAGCCCATGTTTCAGCAGGAGCCATGGCCATGAAGAAGCGTGAGTTTCGCAACTTACGCCAAGGAGGAAGGACTGTTGGCGAGTATGTGGATGACTTTAGCAAACTAGCACGTTATGCCCCAGATGACGTTGCTACCGATGCAGCTAAGCAGAGAAGTTTCTAGAAGGACTGAATGATGAGTTCAGCATGCCGTTGATGGTAGCAAGTTTCAATAACTACCAGGAGTTAGTAGACCGAGCTCTCATGATTGAAGGAAAGCAGCAGCAAATAGAGAACCGCAAGAGGAAGTATGGACAAGGAAAGTATAACTCGAGCCCAATGAAGCCTCGTTATACCCTAAATCAGGAATTCAGTTTCAGCATACCCATGGAGGAGGTAATTCGCACAACCATAATGGCACCAAGAATGGGAACGGTAATGGAGGAAGCAACGGACAGAACCGCACCAACCCGTCTACACCATCCAAGGTAGACCTGAGTCACATTACTTGCTTTAAGTGCCGCAAGACTGGGCATTATGCAAATGACTATCCGAAGGCGAATGGAAATGGCAATGGAAGCTCGGAAAGAAGCCCAACCCTTTCAACAGGGGACAAGTGAACCACATTGATGTGGAGGAGGTTGAAGATCAGCCCGATGCAATGTCGGTAAGTTTTGGTTAAGTCATTTATCTGCAGGTTGTTCTTTTTGATCTTTGGTGCATCGCATTCATACATATCAAGGGATTTGTGGATAAGTACCGATTACCAACCCAAGCCCTTAGGTCACCCATGCTAGTAACCTCACCCGAGCAGAGTACATGGCTAGTAAATGGTGTGATCGACCGCCACTAAGTTGGACACTATGTCTTCCCCTCGGACCTAATAGTTCGGAATCCCAAGGATTGGATGTGATATTAGGAATGGATTGGTTATCAAAGTATGGAGGAAACATAGATTGTACCACAAGGTCAATTTTGCTCACCACACCGAAGGAAGAAGGATTAAGTATGTATCACGGCACGAGCCGAGGAGAGCACAAGTTAATTGCTTAACAGGTGTGGTACAGAAGAAGTACCGATGGTAAAGGATTATCTGATGTATTTCCTAAGAGTTGCGGTGAATGCCGCGGATAGAGACATTGAGTTTTGATCGAGCTGTTGCGAGAACAGGCCCGATATCGAAGCGACCGTCAGGATGCCCGCAAAGGATTTGGCGAAATTAAGAAGCGATTAAGGAACTATTGGATAAAGGTTTTATTAGCCCAAGTTCTTCACCTTGGGGATCACCCGTTTTGTTGGTGGAGAAGAAGGATGGATCGTTGAGAATGGTTGTTGATTATCGTGGATTGAATGAAGTAACAATCAAGAACAAGTACCCACTACCGATGATAAATGATCTGTTTGATCGCTTGCAAGGAGCCAAAGTGTTTTCCAAGATCGACTTGCGATCGTGGTACCATCGATTGAAGATTCGGGAGCAAGACATACCCAAGACAGCATTTACCACAAGATATGGACTGTATGAGTATCTTGTTATGTCATTTGGATGACTAACGCACCAGCCTATTTCATGAACACGATGAACAAAGTGTTTATGGAGTTTTTGGACAAGTTCGTCGTGGTGTTCATTGATGACATTTTGATTTTCTCGAAGAATGAAGAGGAACACAAGGAACATTTGAGATTGGTTTTGGAGAAACCGAGGGAACACAGGTTGTATGCCAAGTTCAGCAAATGTGAGTTTTGGCTAAAGGAAGTTGGATTTCTCGGACATGTTATATCCGGAGAAGGAATAGCAGATTGACCCCACAAAGGTTGAGACCGTAACCAAATGGGAAGCACCAACGACAGTTGGAGAGATTGAGTTTCCTTGGACTCGCAGGATACTACCAAGATTCATTGAGAATTTCTCAAGGATTGCAAAGCCTATGACTGAATTGTTGAAGAAGGAAAACAAATTCATATGGACAGAGGACTGTGAGGCAAGTTTTCAGGAGTTGAAGAAAAGATTAGTTACCTCACCAGTTTTGATATTGCCAGATCAAACTAAGGATTATGAGGTGTATTGTGACGCTTCACGTCGAGGACTTGGAGCAGTGCTTATGCAGGAAGGAAGAGTTGTTTCGTATGCTTCACGACAACTTAAGCCCCATGAGTTGAATTATGCCACTCATGATTTGGAGTTAGCAGCCGTTGTGCATGCCTTGAAGACATGGAGACATTTTCTCATTGGAAATCATTGTGAAGTATATACGGATCACAAGAGTTTGAAGTACATCTTCACCCGTAAGAATTGAATCTCGAGACAAAGGAGATGGTTAGAGCTAATCAAGGATTATGATATGAGATTGCATTATCACCCGGAAAGGCTAATGTCGTGGCAGGCGCATTGAGCCGTAAGAGCCACGTCGATACCCTAATGATGGGAGAAATACCCAATGAGTTAGCCGAGGACCTTGAGAGCTATGTTTGGAAATAGTTCGAGAGGCTATGTAGCAGCATTGGAGATTCATCGACAATCGATGGAGAAAATCGAGAAGCCCAAAAGGCGAGATAAGGAAGTTGCCTCTATAAAGGAGAAAATGAGCAAAGGAAAAGCTAAAGGATTTCGTGAGGACGAGCACGATACCCTATGGTTTGAAGACCGTGTTTATGTGCCCAATGACCCGTAGATCGGAAGTTGATTTTACAAGAAGCCCATGATTCACCTATTCGATTCACCCAGGAAATACCAAGATGTATTTGGATTTGAAGAATATTTTCCGGTGGACCGGAATGAAGAAGGATATTGCGGAGTATGTAGCAGTTTTACGTATGTCGAAAGTAAAGGCGGAACATCGAAGCCAGCAGGATTGTTACAACCATTGCCGATACCGAATGGAAGTGGGATAAACTAGGCATGGATTTCATCACAGTTTGCCAAAGACCCGTTCAGATATGACTCGATTTGGGTCATAGTCGACCGTTTGACCAAGGTAGCTCATTTCATTCCAAATCAAGACTACCTATAGCAATGCTAAGTTGGCAAAAATATACATGACTAGAATTGTGTGTTTACGGAATCCCAAGGAGCATTGTATCGCACGAGAGGAACCCAGTTTACTTCAAAATTTTGGAACCAGTTACACGAAACATTGGGAACCCGATTGGAATTCAAAGACACTTTCCACCCACGACCGATGGACAGACCGAGAGAGTCAATCAGATTTTAGAGGACATCTTTGAGAGCTTGTGCACTAGATTATGGATCTAGTTGGGATGACAATTTGCCGTATGCAGAATTTTCCTACAATAACAGCTACCAAACCAGTTTAAAGATGGCACCTTCGAGGCTTTGTATGGAAGAAGGTGCAGGACACCGTTGTCATGGGACTAAACCGAGATCGTCGGTTGTTTGGACCAGATTTGATTAAGGAGTCCGAGCAGAAAGTTAAGTTGATTCGAGACAGGCTCAAGGTAGCCCAGTCGCACGTAAGAGCTATGCCGATTCAAAGCGCAGCGATTGAGTACGAAGTTGGAGACAGAGTATATCTCGAGTATCCCGCCGAGGAGAAGCGTTTTGGAGTTAAAGGAAAGTTAGCACCCGTTTAGTTGGACCATATAAGATTTTGCAACGCATGGGAGAAGTGGCGTATAAGTTGGAATTACGGAAGGACTGTCGGAGTTCATGATGTATTCCATGTTTCTCGATTGAAGAAATGTCACCCGGAGATAGCAGAGGTACCGTTAAGAGACACGGTGCCACTGGAGGCAATTCAGTTGAAGGATGACTTGACATATGAGGAAAAACCAGTTAAGATTCTCGATTATGCCAGTGAGAGTTACCCGCAGAAAGGTTATCAAGTTTTGCAAAGTTCAATTGGAGCCACCACACCGAGGATGAAGCCACACGGGAAAGGGAGGAAGTTTTGCTAAGGACCACCTCACCTATTTTCTAGCCAACCCGAATCTCGAGGGCGAGATTCATCTTAAGGGGGTAGGTTTGTAACATCCCAAATTTTCAATTTGGAATGTTATACATTAGGTCATCATGCATATCATATTTTCTCGCATTTTTTTTCGATCCTAGAAATTTCACGCAACTCAAGGACCCTCGGAGAGAGTTGGAAGTTTCATAATTTTCATATTTGGGATTTTTCAAATTTTGAAAATAGGATCATTGGATTATTTAAATTATCTTCATAAAGTTTTTCCTATAAAAAATACTTGAGAGGGAATAATATGACTTTCCCAAACAATTAGGAAAAATGAAGATATTATAAATAAACCAAATTTGGTTTTGGAAGATTTATTTTGCTTAGGCAAAATGAGCATTTAAAAATTTTACGCATGTTTGATGTTTTAAAGTTCATTTTGTTCGACTCATTTTAGGAGTCGGAGAAAATTTGTTTTAATTAATTTGGAGTTCGTTTGATATTTATTTTATTTGTTTTGTTTTAAAGTTTATTTAAAAAACGCTTCTGGACCGAGGCCCACTGCCCAGCCAGCCAGACCCCGGCCCGGCCGCCTCCCGCCCACCTCCCTCCCCTCCCCTCGCGCCGAGTCCCGCTCGGGGCGGCAGCCGCCCGCCATGAGTCCGCTCCGCCCGAGTCCCTTCGGGGCGGCAGCCGCCCGCCGCCGAGTCCGCCCGCCCGACTCCTTGCCCCTCCCAAGCCACCCGGCCCTCCTCTCTCCCCCCCATAAATACCCCCGGCCCCTCTCTCCTCACCTCGCCCGCCGCCCGCCTCTCCCGACCCGAGCCGCCGCCGTCGCCTCAACGCCCCGCCGTCGCCCCTCGTCGCCGGAGCCGCGCCGCCGTCGCCGGGAACCCGCCGCCTCGCCTCCCGACCCATGAGCCCACGGAGACCTCGCCGGACCTCGCCCGTGAAGAGCCGCCAGGTAGCCGCCCGCCCAGCCGATTCGGTTTCTCCCGTGAACCGTCCGGTTTTTTTTAAAAAAATATGTTCGGTTTTTTTTAAAAAACCTAGATTGGTTTTATTTTTTCGGTTTTCTTATTTAACGGACGTTCACCGAACCGTTCGTTTCAATGAACGCGTTCGTTAGATTCGTTCTGTTAACGAACGTTCGCTTTTTAACTCGTTCGTCGTTTTCTTTTTAATCGGAATTAATCCGTTATTTTCTAATTTGATTTGAGATCTGATTTTCAAAACTGTTTTATTTCTCGCTCGTTTATCGGAATCGGTGATTCAAGCGCTGGAGTTTAAATATGAAACCGCCGTTCCGACTACCCTACTTTCACAGAGTTTTGCCACTGTGAAATTTTGACCTAATTTCAGATTTGCTAAACCGAGACGTTCTCTCTCGAGTTTCGACTTTCGGAGTTTATTTTGATCCGATTCTTTTTCAACCAGGGTTCTTAAGTTGAACTCTCTGGATTGATCTTTTATTCGAGATTTCCTGCATTAGATGAATACTTATTGTATGCTTGTTGTTTGTCTGCGTTAGATCACCGGTCGCCGCTTGTTACTTCGAATCTCTAGGACTCGCGGATCATCAGCAAGGCAAGTAACACTTTGATCATACCCTTCTCATACCCAGTTTTTGTGCATTAGATCTATTCCTCAAACACTTGCATGATTAGGATCTAATTAAATTGTGGGTTTGGGAAGTAGATTGAGTAGTACCTATTACCTGTTTTACTTATGGAACCTTGGGAGTTACTTCTCGTTTGCTTGTTCATGCCATGCTATGCTAGTAGGCGTGGATTGGGTGAGTGAATATCCATGACAGATGTGAGATTGTTTAATTAATGGTTTATCTAAGGTGGCAACCTAACACACATCTGGGTGGATTGAGGCACTGGTTTCTATCAGACTTGCTGTTTTTCTTGGACCGCCACCCGTGCTCTAAGGGATCATAAGATTATTCAAACTGAAACTTCCGTGTGCAGCCACAAGCCAATTATGGGCTCTGGCGTAGTTGACTAAGTCGTCACGAACTCTTACGGGTAGGCTAGCTGATGTAGGGGATGTAGGTTGATACGGTCTACCCACATGTAAGGTGCTAGCGCTTCGAAGACTATGTCTCGGTCATCCGCTTCTCAAACACCATGTAGTCGAGAATCAAGCGGAGGCGATCGAGTCTTGTGGGGAAAAGTGCAAAACCTCTGCAGAGTGTAATAAACTAATCATGATTAGCCGTGTCCCGGTTATGGACGATTTGAGTATCCGTGCTTGATTATCATGTGAATCTCAACATGTTACTTTTAAATAAAAGATATTGGGTTTTGATGAGTACTTTCTAATTGGGATTGAGGATCTCAACCAACTTCAATGTTTAACAACCACCATGATAGTTAAATAAAATTATTCCTTTGATGTAGGGAAAATCAGCTTTATGCAAATGTAACAGTAGAGCCTTACCACCAGCCAAATATGCATGTAGTATAGGCTAATTCATTCATTGCTCTTTATGTGTTACATTGCCAAGATATTCCATGTGTCACCCGTTTTGGCTGCAACTTTTCACGTTGCAGACTTTTCGAACGACGAGTAAGGTGTTAGGTCGTGGTTCTATACTCGATGATGCCGTTGGAGTTGATGGACTCGCTTATCTTCCAAGCCTTCCGCTGTTATTATTAGATGGCCTTAAGCCATATTTGTATTCAGTTCCTTGTGGACAACGATGTAATAAGTGTGTGATTGCTACTCGCTATAAATCCTTGAAATCTTGTGTGGTGTCGGCATTCTTGATCCAGGATGACACCGAGCACGAGCGCTAGATCCATTCGGGTCTGGTCGCTACATGTGCTGACCCGTTTTCGGGTTGCAACGTATTATGTTGCAGACTTTTCAGACGAGGAGTAAGGTAAGTTAGGTCGTTGTCGTGCAGCTCAGCTATGCCGTTGGAGTTGATGGACTCACTTTATCTTCCAAGCCTTCCGCTGTTATCGTAATAGATGGCCTTAAGCCATATTTATTGTAATACGTTCTCTTTTGAGATATTTGATGTAATAAGTGTGTGATTGCTACTCTGTTATAAATCCTTCAAGTACTTTGTGTGTCAGCATTACTGATCCAGGGATGACACTGAAGCACAGAGACTTGACCGTTTGAGGTCGGGTCGCTACAAGATGGTATCAGAGCACACGCTGAGTGTAAGACACGACCACTAAGCTAAAAGCCCTAGATCACTATTCTCTTCTCATTTCTGACTCCTCTCCATTTTGTACTCTTTAGGATGGCGGATGCAAGGATCAAGTTCACGCAACCGGATGAAGACACCCCTTTTGAACGTCACTTGAAGGAAGTCACTAGGTACCTGAACATTGGAATACCAAGCTTCACCGGGACTTACAACGCCACTTTACCAGAAGAGGAGCGTTGGATGATTCAAGTTCAAGTACCAGGAAGGACGTTCTCGCCAACCACTAAGCCCATAGAATTTTGTTTTGAAGCACCCACCTGGAGCCTAGGCAAGAGCATGGCAGCCCACATTACCATGGGACGCACTGGAGAAGTCTACAACAAGGATCTCAAGGACACTATCTATCAGATATGTGGGTGCCGAAATGAGCAATGGGAGATGATCAGCACCAAGAAGGACATGTCCATTGCAGCTTTCATCCAGGAGTTAAACCAGCACATTCGACGCCAGGAAATTAGATGTGCGCAGACATGATAGATTTGAAGAAGGCGAAGACAAGGATCATCGAGTTGGAGGAAGAACTCAAGTCTACACGTGATGGATATGAGGAGGAAATTGCAACACTATTGGAGAAGAATGACGACCTGATAAAGAAGATCGGAGTATTCATGGGAGATCCCGCGCCAGGAGGAGAGGACGATGATTCAACTTGCCCGGAGAACTACATCATCATCGATGACACCGAATCCGACCCCAGTGAAGATGACTTTGAAGACGAAGGTGGAGCAGACATCATGGAGTCTTCCATCGATCAAAATTTCTAGATGACCACCAAATAATTAGTAGTATTCCCCCCATGTATATAGTAGTAGTTGAGCACTTCTAACGATAGTTCTAGATCGTTTGTATGCCCTTGCTTGATTGATTGAGTGAAAGGATTGTGTTTGTCTCATGTGCATATGGGTAGTGCTTTCTCACTAGACCCCTTTTCTATTCTAATCTCTCCCCTCTAAACCCGACAGATGCCTCCAAGACGTGACACCGGATTTGCCTTCCCGCCAGAGCTTACTCAGTTGATCAACAACAACAACAACAACCCGCCTCCAGTTGATAACTTAGCTCGCTTTCTGAGGTTGCAGCCGCCGGTGTATTCCAGTAGCACCAAGCCTATAGTTGCTGATGATTGGCTACGCCATATTGGAAGAGAGTTGACCACCGCAGGTTGCACATATGCTGAGAAAGTGCGCTTTGCCGCACATCAATTGGATGGACCAGCAGCCTCATGGTGGGAGAATTACACGACCACTTTCCCCATAGCCAACGTCACTTGGGATCAGTTTCAGCAAGCTTTCCGCATGGCCCATGTCTCAACTGGAGCTATTAATATGAAGAAGCATGAGTTTCGCAACTTACACCAGGGGAACCGTACTGTAGCTCAGTACGTGGATGAGTTTAGCAAGTTATCTCGATATTCCCCTGATGATGTAGCCACGGATGTCGCGAAGCAGGAGAAGTTTATGGAAGGGCTGAATGATGAGATGAGCATGCAGTTGATGGTGGCAACATTCAACAACTACGAGGAGTTGGTAGATAAGGCTCTTATGATTGAAGGGAAGCAGCAGCAGGTTGAGAGCCGTAAGAGGAAGTATGGGCAAGGGAGGTATAACATAGGAGCTCAGCAGAAGCCTCGTGTAACCCCAAACTCGGGAGGAATTGTTCATAACCATGGAGGTCATAACCACACCGGAGGAAGTTCGCATAACCACAATGGTTCGAAGAACGGGAATGGGAACGGAACAAACAACAATCAGAACCGCTCCAATCCAGCCACACCCGCCAAGAGAGATCTAAGTCACATTACTTGCTTCAAGTGCGGGAAGACTGGACACTATGCCACGGAGTGCCCTTAAGCAAAGAATGAAAACGGTAATGGGAGCGCTGGGAAGAAGCCCAATCCATTCAACAAAGGACAAGTGAACCACGTTAATGTGGAGGAGGTTGAAGAGCAGCCAGACGCGGTTATTGGTAAGTTTTTGGTTAAGTCTTTTACCGCCCTTATTCTTTTTGATACTGGTGCATCGCATTCATACATATCAAGGGGATTCGTGGATAAGTTTAAACTACCAAGCCATACCCTTAGGACCCCTCTGTTAGTGAGTTCACCTGGAGCAGATTATATGGCTAGCCGATGGTGCGACCAGATACCCCTAACCATTGGTAGCCATGTTTTTCCGTCCGACCTAATAATTTTGGAGTCACAAGGATTGGATGTGATATTAGGCATGGACTGGATGTCAAGGTATGGAGGAAGCATTGACTGTGCTAGTAAGTCAATTTATCTCACCACCCCGGAGGGAAAAAGGATTAAGTGTGTATCTAGGCATGCGCCTAGGAGGAGCCAAGTAAATACCCTCACGAGAATTGTTCAGAGGAAGTGCCTATAGTGAAGGATTACGGATGTTTTCGGAGGAGTTACGGGCATGCCACGGATCGAGACATCGAGTTTTGATAGAGCTATTGCAGTGCAGGTACAGGGCCAATATCAAAGAGACACTATCGGATGCCCGCAAATGATATGGAGGAGATTAAGAAGCAGATCAAGGAATTATTGGAGAAAGGTTACATTCGACGGAGTTCATCACCATGGGGAGCCCAGTGCTTTTGGTTGAGAAGAAGGATAAGTCTCTAAGAATGGTTGTTGATTATCGTGTGTTAAATGAGGTGACGATCAAGAACAAATACCCACTACCAATGATCAATGATTTGTTTGACCAGCTGCAAGGAGCTAAGGTGTTTTCAAAGATCGAGCTGCGATCAGGATATCACCAGCTGAAGATTCGAGAGAAGGATATACCAAAGACAACATTCACCACACGGTACGGGTTGTATGAATATACGGTCATGTCATTTGGACTGACTAACGCCCCTGCCTACTTCATGAGCATGATGAACAAAGTGTTCATGGAATATTTGGATAAGTTTGTTGCGGTGTTCATTGATGATATAATGGTATACTCGAAGAATGAGGGGGAGCACAAAGAGCATTTGCGTTTAGTTCTCGAGAAACTCAGGGAACACCAGTTGTATGCCAAGTTCAGCAAATGTGAGTTTTGGTTGAAGGAAGTCGGATTCCTTGGACATGTTATATCAGGAGAAGGTATAGCGGTAGACCCCACCAAGGTTCAGTCAGTCACTGAATGGTTGGCACCCACTTCAGTTAGCGAGATCTGCAGTTTTCTTGGACTTGCGAGATACTACCGAAGATTCATTGAGAATTTTTCCAAGATTGCAAAGCCAATGACGGCGTTATTGAAGAAGGATACCAAATTTAAATGGACGGAAGAATGTGAGGCAAGCTTTCAGGAGTTAAAGAAACGTTTGACTATATCCCCAGTGCTGATCCTGCCAGATATACGCAAGGATTTCCAAGTGTATTGCTGCAATGCCTCTCGCCTAGGACTTGGAAGTGTGCTTATGCAGGACGGAAGAGTTGTTTCATATGCCTCACGACAACTAATACCGCATGAATTGAATTATGCCACACATGATTTGGAGTTAGCAGCCGTAGTGCATGCGTTGAAGACTTGGAGACATTACCTTATTGGAAACCGTTGTGATGTGTACACGGATCATAAGAGTTTGAAGTACATTTTCACACAGAAGGAGCTGAACCTTGGGCAGAGGAGATGGTTGGAGCTTATGAAGGATTATGACATGAAGCTGCACTATCATCCAGGCAAGGCCAATGTCGTAGCAGACGCTTTGAGTCGGAAGAGTTATGCTAACACCCTAGTGAGCACGAGATTGCCAAAGGAATTAGCAGAGGATCTCAGGGAACTTCGATTGGAGATTGTTCCTAGAGGTTTTGTTGCAACAATGGAGGTATAGTCTACATTGTTAGGAAAGATTCGAGAAGCTTAGAAGGATGACAAAGAGATTGCCGATATAAAAGAGAGAATGAGCAAAGGAAAGGCCAAAGGTTTTCGTGAGGATGAGCACGACACCTTATGGTTTGAGGACCGTGTTTATGTGCCCAATGACACAGAGATCAGGAAGTTAATACTTCAGGAGGCTCATGACTCACCATACTCGTTACACCCCGGAAACACCAAGATGTATTTGGATTTGAAGGAGCGTTCGGTGGTGGTATGAAGAAGGATATTGCGAGTATGTAGCTGTATGTGATGTATGTCAGAGAGTGAAGGCAGAACATCAAAAGCCAGCAGGATTGTTACAGCCTATGCCGATACTCGAATGGAAGTGGGATAAACTTGGCATGGATTTTATCACCGGATTGCCCAGGACCAAATCAGGATATGATTCTATATGGGTAGTAGTTGATCACTTGACCAAAGTGGCTCACTTTATCCCATTGAAAACCACCTATACAAGTGCGAAGTTGGCCAAGATATATATGACCAGGATTGTATGTCTGCATGGAGTTCCGAGGACCATCGTATCAGATAGAGGAACACAGTTTACCTCAAAGTTTTGGCATCAACTGCACCAGACTTTGGGAACGAGATTGGAGTTCAGTACAACATTCCACCCGCAGACAGACGGACAGAACGAGAGAGTCAACCAGATTCTGGAGGATATGTTGAGGGCTTGTGCACTGGAATATGGATCTAGTTGGGATGACAATTTGCCCTACACAGAGTTCTCATACAACAATAGCTACCAAGCCAGTTTGAAGATGGCACCGTTCGAAGCCTTGTATGGACGAAGGTGCAGGACACCGTTGATGTGGGATGAAGTTGGAGACCGACAGTTGTTTGGACCAGACTTGATCAAGGAGTCTGAAGAGAAAGTTAAGTTGATCCGAGATAGACTGAAGGTAGCTCAGTCCAGGCAGAAGAGTTATGTAGATTCAAAACGCAAGGAGGTAACCTATGAAATTGGAGACAGAGCATATCTGCGAGTGTCACCCTTGCGAGGAGTGAAACGTTTTGGAGTTAAGGGAAAGTTAGCCTCGAGATTTGTAGGACCGTATCGTGTTTTGGAACGTATGGGAGAAGTTTCCTACAAGTTGGAATTACCTGAAGGACTATCAGGAGTTCATGATGTGTTTCATGTTTCACAACTGAAGAAGTGTCATGCTAAGATGGCCGATATACCGTTAATAGAAACAGTACCCTTGGAGGCGATTCAGTTGGACAGTGATCTGACCTATGAGGAGAAGTGAGTCAGGATTCTTGAATTTGCATGCCGAGTCACCCGCAACAAGGTTATCAAGTTTTGCAAAGTTCAGTGGAGCCACCATACCGAGGATGAAGCCACCTGGGAACGAGAGGATGATCTTCGCAAAGACCACCCACACCTATTTTCTAGCCAACCCGAATCTCGAGGGCGAGATTCATCTTAAGGGGGGTAGCTTTGTAACATCCCAAATTTTCAATTTGGAATGTTATACATAGATCATTTATGCATATCATATTTTGCTGCATTTCGTTTCGCGATCCTCGAAATCCTAAGCAACTCAAGGACCCTCGGAGAGAGTTGGGGATTTCATTGTTTTCATATTTGAAATTTTATCAAATACTGAAATGAGGATTTTGGTTTTAATTATTTTTCTCTCCGAAAATATTTCATATTAAAATATATGAGATGAGATAATATGACTACTCCAAAATAATTGAAATATTGGAGAAAAAATATTAAAATCAAATATTTGATTTTATTCGGATTTGATTGCTATTTTATTTGCATTAGAAAAATTGCATGTTTTCCAAAATTGCATTTTAGGGCCAAGAAAATGTTCATCCCGTTCTAAATATTTTATTTAGACGGCGAAAATTTGTTTTGGCATTTTTAGATTTTTATTTTATTTTCTAGAATTTATTTTAGTTCCGACAAAATTATTTTAAAAAAAACTCCAGCGCCCGACTGGGCCGAAGCCCAGCCGAGCCAGCCCACCGCCCCGCGCCTCATCTCCCTCCACGAGACCAAGCCCAGCCTCGCCGCCGACCCGAGTCCGGCCGGGACTCCTCCCCGCGCCGCCTTGCCTCCCCAAGCAAGCCCCCTCCTTCAATCTGCCGCCGAGCCCCCCACCACCACCAACCCGCCGCTTTGCCTCGCTCGCCCAAGACACCGCACACCGCCGCTTAGCCGCCCTGCTGCCGCCCTTTGCCGCTTCGCCATTGCCGCCGCCGCCACCCGCTGCCCACCGTCGCAGCCCCACCTCACCGGAGCCGCCCCGCCTCGCCGGAGGTATACGCCACCGCCGCCGTTCAGTTTTATTCTAAAACCGATCCGGTTTATTTAAACCCTAGTTCGTTTTGTTTGATCGGTTCGCCGGTTTTCTCGGTTTAGTTTATTTAGCGGACGTTCGTCCGTACGTTCGTTTTAACGAACGGTGTTCACTCGTTAGCCGCAGACAGCGAACGTTCGTTCGTTAGCATGTTTGTCAGTTTTTCTTTTTCTCGGATTTTCCGCGATAATTTTCAATCGCGATTTCTGATCCGATTTTCGTTGCAGTTTATCTTTTCGCTCGTTTATTGGAATCAAGCGATTCAAGCGCCTAGATCTTTGTCTCAAAACCCTCTTTCTGTTTAATCAACTTGAACAAGATTTTGGTACTGTAAAATTTGACTTTAGTTCAGATTAGTAAACGGATCTTGTTTCTTCCGCAGTTTGAGTTTCGGTGCTCCGTTTGATTTGATTCTTTTTGCAAATCGGAGTTCTTAAGTTGAACCTTCTGGTCAATTCTTCTCATCTAAGTTTTGCCCGTGCATCTTTGTTTGATTGCTTATGTATGCTATTGTTTGTTTGCGATAGAATTCCCGGAGTGCGAAGCATGCTACTACGAGTCCCTAGGTTTTGCGGATCGTCAGCAAGGCAAGTAACACATTGATCATACTCTTTTCATACCCAGTTTTTATGCATTAGTTCCAATCCTCAAACATTGCATGATTAGGATGTGATTAACATGTGGGTTGGGAAGTAGTTGATGAGGTAGAACCTATTGCCCTGTTATACTCAAACCTTGGGAGTTACTTCTACGTATTGCTTATATTGCTATGCTATGCTCGTAGACGTGGATTGGGTGAGTGAAATCCATGACAGATGTGAGATGATTAATTAATGGTTCAACTTAAGGTGGCAACTTAAATACACATCTGGGTGGATTGCTTGTCGGGCACCTAGAGAATCCAATGTTGTCCTAGGATATCCCGGAGGACCCGTGTGATCATCCTAAGGTCCGCCACCCAGGCTCAAAGGGAATTGAGATATTTCCATGCTAGAAACTTCCGTGTGCAGCCACAAGCTATTATGGGCTCTTGAAGAGGTGGATCAGCAGGTAGAGGGATGTAGGTTTGGTATGGTCTGCCCGGAGTAAAGAGTTAATGTTTCTGAAAGACTATGTCTCGGTCATCCGTTTCTCAAACACCATGTAGTGCGAGAAATCCAACGGAGGAGATCGAGTCTTGTGGGGAAAAGTGCGCAAACCTCTACAGAGTGTACAATCTAATCATGGTTAGCCGTGTCCCCGGTTATGGACAATCTTGAGTATCTAGTACTTGGAGTATCCTAAGTATCTCATCACTCTAAATTAATATTGTTGGGTTGACAATTACTTTAATTGGGATTGAGTTGGAGGAAACTTCTCAATGATGTTTCAACTACCATGATAGTTAAATAAAATCTATTCCTTTGTTGTAGGGAAAAATTGGCTTTTTGCAAAAACTATAACCACAGAGCTTTCCACCAGCCAAATATGCATGTAGTGATAGCATTATTCTATTCTTGCTCTACTGTGTTATATTGCCAGCATATTCCATGTGCTGACCCATTTTCGGGTTGCAACGTATTATGTTGCAGACTTCTCAGACGAGGAGTAAGGTCCGTTAGGTCGTTGCCGTGCAGCTCAGCTATGCCGTCAGAGTTGATGGACTCACTTTATCTTCCAAGCCTTCCGTTGTTATCGTATTAGATGGCCTTTAGCCATATTTATTGTAGTGAGTTCTCTTTTGAGACATTCAATGTAATAAGTGTGTGATTGCTACTCTGTTATAAATCCTTCGAGTACTGTGTGTGTCAGCATTACCGATCCAGGGATGACACTGAAGCATAGAGACTTGACCGTTTGAGGTCGGGTCGCTACACCTGAGCAATTTGTATATTAATCTTCTACAAAAAGAATCAGGGCAAATGCACTTTCTGATAAAAATGAGAATTATTTTCGTGAGCGCAAAGTTTCTGTCTTTTTCAGCAAGATCAAACAATTGTCACCCAAGAAGATCCTATCGGTTCTACTTGGCACAAACACTAACTAAAAAAACACAATCACAATAGTAGCATAATTGTGCTAACACTCAAGAACAGAAAGCAAAAAGCAAAAATAAATTTTTTTCATTGGGTTGCCTCCCAACAAGCGCTATAGTTTTACGCCCTTAGCTAGGCATAAAGCAAGGATCTAAGTTTTGTCATCTTTGGTTCGAGATCCATAAGATGACCTCATGATTGATTCATAAGGTGGCTTAATTCTAGTTCTAGGAAAGTGTTCCATACCCTTCCTCAAAGAAAATTGGAACTTAATATTGCCTTCTTTCATATCAATCACGGCACCGATAGTGCGTAAAAACGGTCTACCAAGAATAATTGGACAAGATGAATTGCAATCAATATCAAGAACAATAAAATCTATGGGAACATAATTCCTATTTGCAAGAATAAGAACATCATTAATTCTTCCCGTAGGCTTTTTAATAGTAGAATCCGGCAAGTGCAAATTCAAAGAACATACTTCAAGATTAGTAAGACCAAGCACATCACGTAAAGATTTCGGAATTGTAGAAACACTAGCACCCAAGTCACACAAAGCAAAACACTCATAATTTTTAATCTTGACTTTGATAGTAGGTTCACATTCATCATGCAATTTTCTAGGAATTGAAACTTCTAATTCCATTTTTTTCTTCAAGAGCTTTCATCATAGCATCAACAATATGTTTAGTAAAAGCTCTATTTTTTTCATAAGCATGGGGTGAATTTATCATGGATTGCAACAAAGAAATACAATCAATCAAAGAGCAACTATCATAATTAAAGTCTTTGTAATCCAAAGAGTGGGCACATCACTAGTTAAAGTTTGACCTCTCAAACCCACTTTCATCAATTTTCTCAACAAGATTTTCACCCTCCGAAATATTAGGACGCCTTCTACCTAAAGTTGACTCTTCTCCAGTCCCTTTCTCATCAGTATTAACTTTACTAAACAAGGAATCAATAGAAGAAACACCAATCATTTTAAGATCTTCATCACTTTTGCGAAAGAAATCACTAGAAAACACCTTTTCTAAAAATTCTCTTTTAGCTCTAAGCATAGCGGTTCTTTTCTTACTTTCATCCATAGAAACATAAAGAGCTTTAATTGATTCATCTAATTTAGGCACAAAAAATTTTCATCTTGAGATTTTCCACATCATGAGCAATTCTATCAACACTTCCAGACAAATCATCAATCTTACTCAACTTTTCTTCTATGGAAGTGTTGAAAACTTTTTGTGTATTGATAAATTCTTTAATATTATTCTCAAGATCTGAGGTGTTCCTATTATTATTATAAGATTGATTTCCATAGGAATTACCATAATTATTAGAGGAATTTCTAGGAAAAGGCCTAGGATTAAAATTTCCTTTATAAGCATTGTTATTGAAATTATTTCAAGAGATAAAATTCACATCTATGGCATCACTATTTTGCTCAATCAAAGTAGACAAAGTCATATCATTAAAATCAATAGGAGCACTTTTACTAGCAACCAATTTCATAAGAGCATCAACCTTTTCACTCAAAGAATAAATTTCTTCAATCGAATTAACTATTTTACTAGTAGGAGCCTTTCGGTATGCCATTGTGAATAATTTGCCATAATATTATCAAGCAATTTGGTGGCTTCACCCAAAGTAATTTCCATAAAAGTACCACCCGTAGTGGAATCTAAAAGATTACGAGAAACAAAATTCAACCCCGCATAATTTTTTTGTATGATCATCCAAAGATTTAACCCATGAGTTGGGTGATTCCTTAGCATCATTTTCATCCTTTCCCAAGATTGTGCAACATGCTCTAGGTTCTAAGGGAAATATTTTTTGCGGGAGGAAAATACTTAGTGATAAAAGCATCTTTGCACTTATTCCAAGAATTGATACTATTGCGAGGCAAAGAAGAGAACCAAAATTTTGCAGAATCACGCAAAGAAAACGGTAATAATTTCATCTTCACCACATCATTGTCCACATCTTTTTTGCTTTTGCATATCGCACAATTCCACGAAGGTATTAAGATGGGATGCGGCATCCTCATTAGGAGTACCGGAAAATTGATCTTTCATAACAAGATTCAACAAAGCAGTATTAATATCACAAGACTCCGCACTAGCGGCGGGAGGAGCAATCGGAGTGCCAATAAAATCATTGTTGTTGGTATTTGAGAAATCACATAGCTTGGTGTTCTCTTGAGTCATGATGACTGCACAACAAGATTGCACTAAAAAACAGATCCGGCAAGAAAAACGGCGAACGGAAAAGAGAGGCGAATAAAACGGCAAATTTTTGTGAAGTGGGGGAGAGGAAAACGAGAGACAAATGGCAAATAATGTAAATTGCGAGGAGATGAGATTTGTGATTAGGAACCTGGTATATGTTGAAGATCCTCCCCGGCAACGGTGCCGGAAATTCCTTTTGATGTCGCTTGAAGCTACGTTGGTATTTCCCCAAAGAGGAAGGGATGATGCAGCACAGCGGCGGTAGGTATTTCCCTCAGATATGAAACCAAGGTTATCGAACTATTAGGAGAACCAAGCAACACAACGTAAACAACCCCTGCCCATAGATAACAAATCCTTGCAACCCGACATGTTAGAGGGGTTATCAATACCTTCCGGGGTACGGCGCCGCAAGTAGGCAAACAGACGTGAGATAAATTTGTAGTAAATTGATAGATCGAATGCCAAATAAAATAAATAAGGATAAATTGCAGCAAGGTATTTTTGTATTATTGGTTTAATAGATTTGAAAATAAAAGCAAAGGAAAAGTAGATCGCAAAGGCAAATATATGAGAAAGAGACCCGGGGGCCGTAGGTTTCACTAGTGGCTTCTCTCGAGAAAAATAGCAAACGGTGGGTGAACAAATTACTGTTGGGCAATTGTTAGAACTTAAAATACTCATGACGATATCGCAATGATCATTATATAGGCATCACATCCAAGATTAGTAGACCGACTCCTGCCTGCATCTACTACTATTACTCCACACATCGACCGTTATCCAGCATGCATCTAGTGTATTAAGTTCATGGAGAAATAGAGTAACGCAATAAGAACGATGACATGATGTAGAAAAGATCTATCTATGTAGAGATAGACCCCATCGTTTTATCCTTAGTAGCAACAATACATACGTGTCGTTTCCCTTTCTGTCACTGGGATCAAACACCGTAAAATCGAACCCACTACAAAGCACCTCTTCCCATTGTGAGATAAATAGATCAAGTTGGCCAAACAAAACCCAAATATCGGAGAAGAAATACGAGGCTATAAGCAATCATGCATATAAGAGATCAAAGAAACTCAAATAACTTTCATGGATATAAAAATACATAATTGATCATAAACTCAAAGTTCATCAGATCCCAACAAACACACCGCAAAAAGGGTTACATCATATGGATCTCCAAGAGACCATTGTATTGAGAATCCAGCGAGAGAGTGAAAGCCATCTAGCTACTAACTACGGGCCCGAAGGTCTACAAAGAACTACTCATGCATCTCATCGGAGAGGCACCAATGGAGGTGGTGAAACCCATTCGAGATGGTTTCTAGATTGGATCTGGTGTTTCTGGACTCTGCGGCGGCTGGATGAATATTTCTTTGACTCCCCTAGGGTTTCTGGAATATTGGGGTATTTATAGAGCAAAGAGGCGGTCCGGGGGGGCACCCGAGGTGCGCACAACCCACCAGGGCACGCCTGGGCCTCCTGGCACGCCCTCGTGGGCTGTGCCTCCCTCGGGGCACCCCCCCAGGCGCAGCCAGGGCCCGTTGTGTTCCTTCTGGCCCATAAAAATTCTCCGTAAAGTTTCGGGGCATTTGGACTCCGTTTGATATTGTTTTTCTATGATGTAAAAAACATGGAAAAAACAGCAACTGGCACTTGGCACTATGTCAATAGGTTAGTACCAAATAATGATATGTAGTGACTATAAATGATTGTAAAACATCTAAGATTGATAATATAACAACATGGAACAATAAAAAACTATAGATACGTTGGAGACGTATCAGTATGTATTTTGCAAATCTCTGTGTCTCCCTCCTTGACTTGATCACGGATGGAGATGAAGCGTCTCTTGATGTATTTGGTTCTCTTGTGAAATCTGGATTCCTTCGCCAAAGCAATTGCTCTAGTATTGTCACAAAATATTTTCATTGGACCCGATGCACTAGGTATTACACCTAGATCAGATATGAACTCCTTCATCCGGACTCCTTCAATTGCTGCTTCCGAAGCAGCTATGTACTCCGCTTCACACGTAGATCCCGCCACGACGCTTTGCTTAGAACTGCACCAACTGACAGCTCCACCATTCAATATAAATACGTATCCGGTTTGTGAGTTAGAGTCATCCGGATCAGTGTCAAAGCTAGCATCGACGTAACCATTTACAACGAGCTCTTTGTCACCTCCATAAACGAGAAACATATTCTTAGTCCTTTTAAAGTACTTCAGGATGTTCTTGACCACTGTCCAGTGATCCACTCCTGGATTGCTTTGGTACCTCCCTGCTATACTTATAGGAAGGCACACATCAATTCTGGTACACAACATTGCATACATGATAGAACCTATGGCTGAGGCATAGGGATTGACTTTCATTTTCTCTCTATCTTTTGTACTGGTCGAGCATTGAGTCTGACTCAAATTCACACCTTGTAACACAGGCAAGAACCCTTTCTTTGACTGATCCATTTTGAACTTCTTCAAAACTTTATCAAGGTATGTGCTTTGTGAAAGTCCAATTAAGTGTTTTGATCTATCTCTATAGATCTTGATGCCCAATATATAAGCAACTTCACCGAGGTCTTTCATTAAAAAACTCTAATTCAAGTATCCTTTTATGCTATCCAGAAATTCTATATCATTTCCAATCAACATTATGTCATCCATATATAATATTAGAAATGCTACAGTGCTCCCACTCACTTTCTTGTAAATACATGCTTCTCCAAAAGTCTGTATAAAACCATATGCTTTGATCACTTCATCAAAGCGTATATTCCAACTCTGAGATGCTTGCACCAGTCCATAAATGGATCGCTGGAGCTTGCACACTTTGTTACCACCTTTAGGATCGACAAAACCTTCTGGTTGCATCAAATACAACTCTTCTTTAAGAAATCCATTAAGGAATGCAACTTTGACGTCCATTTGCCAGATTTCATAATCATAAAATGCAGCAATTGCTAACATGATTCAGACAGACTTAAGCATCACTATGGGTGAGAAGGTCTCATCGTAGTCAACTCCTTGAACTTGTCAAAAACCTTTCGCAACAAGTCAAGCTTTGTAGACGGTAACATTACCATCAGCGTCAGTCTTCTTCTTGAACATCCATTTATTCTCTATGGCTTGCCGATCATCGATCAAGTCAACCAAAGTCCACACTTTGTTCTCATACATGGATCCCATCTCAGATTTCATGGCCTCAAGTCATTTTGCGGAATCTGGGCTCATCATCGCTTCCTCATAGTTCGTAGGTTCTTCATGGTCTAGTAACATGACGTACAGAACAGGATTACCGTACCACTCAGGTGCGGAACATACTCTGGTTGACCTACGAGGTTCGGTAGTAACTTGATCTGAAGTTCATGATCGTCATCATTAGCTTCCTCACTAGTTGGTGTAGGCATCATAGGAATGGTTTTCTGTGATGAGCTACTTTCAAATTCGAGAGAAGGTACAATTACCTCATCAAGTTCTACTTTCCTCCCACTCACTTCTTTCGAGAGAAACTCCTTCTCTAGAAAGGATGCATTCTTAGCAACAAAGATCTTGCCTTCGGATATGTGATAGAAGGTGTACCCAACAGTTTCTTTTGGGTATCCTATGAAGACGCACTTCTCCGATTTGAGTTCGAGCTTATCAGGCTGAAGCTTTTTCACATAAGCATCGCAAACCCAAACTTTAAGAAACGCCAGCTTAGGTTTCTTGCCAAACCATAATTCATATGGTGTCGTCTAAAAGGATTTAGATGGTGCCCTATTTAACGTGAATGCAGCTGTCTCTAATGCATAACCTCAAAACGTTAGTGGTAAATCGGTAAGAGACATCATAGATCGCACCATATCTAATAAAGTACGGTTACGACATTCGGACACAGCATTACACTGTGGTGTTCCAGGTGGCGTGAGTTGTGAAACTATTCCACATTGTTTTAAATGAAGGCCAAACTCGTAACTCAAATATTCGCCTTCGCGATCAGATCGTAGAAACTTTATTTTCTTGTTACGATGATTCTCTACTTCACTATGGAATTCTTTGAAGTTTTCAAATGTTTCAGACTTGTGTTTCATTAAGTAGATATACCCATATCTGCTCAAATCATCTGTGAAGGTCAGAAAATAGCGATACCCGCCGCGAGCCTCAACATTCATGGGATCGCACACATCGGTATGTATTATTTCCAATAAGTCGGTGGCTCGCTCCATTGTTCCGGAGAACGGAGTCTTAGTCATCTTGCCCATGAGGCATGGTTCGCAAGCATCAAATGATTCATAATAAAGTGATTCCAAAAGTCCATCGGCATGGAGCTTCTTCATGCGCTTTATCCCCAATATGATCTAAATGGCAGTGCCACAAATATGTTGCACTATCATTATCAACTTTGCATCTTTTGGCATCAATATTATGAATATGTGTATCACACGATCGAGATTTAATAAAAATAGACCACTCTTCAAGGGTGCATGACCATAGAAGATATTATTCATATAAATAGAACAACCATTATTCTTTGATTTAAATGAATAACCGTCTCGCATCAAACAAGATCCAGATATAATGTTCATGCTCAACGCTGGAACCAAATAACAATTATTCAGGTCTAAAACTAATCCCGAAGGTAGATGTAGAGGTAGCGTGCCGACGGCGATCACATCGACTTTGGAACCATTCCCGATGCGCATCGTCACCTCTTCCTTTGCCAATCTTTGTTTAATCCGTAGCTCATGTTTCGAGTTGCAAATATGAGCAACAGAACCAGTATCAGATACCTAGGCGCAAGTACGAGCATTAGTAAGGTACACATCAATAACATGTATATCAAATATACCTTTTTTCACTTTGCCATCCTTCTTATCCGCCAAATACTTGGAGCAGTTCCGCTTCCAGTGACCAGTCCCTTTGAAGTAGAAGCACTCAGTTTCAGGCTTGGGGTCCAGACTTGGGCTTCTTCCGGGGAGTGACAACTTGCTTTCCATTCTTCTTAAAGTTCCCCTTCTTTCCCTTGCCCTTATTCTTGAAACTAGTGGTCTTGTTAACCATCAACACTTGATGCTCTTTCTTGATTTCTACCTCCGCAGCTTTGAGCATAGCGAAGAGCTCGGGAATTGTCTTATCCATCCCTTGCATATTATAGTTCATCACGAAGCCTTTGTAGCTTGGTGGCAGTGATTGAAGAACCCTGTCAATAACACTATCATCTGGAAGATTAACTCCCAGCTGAGGCAAGTGGTTATGCTACCCAGACATTCTGAGTATGTGTTCACTGACAGAATTGTTCTCCTCCATCTTGCAGCTATAGAACTTGTTGGAGAGTTCATGTCTCTCAACTCGGGCATTTGCTTGAAATATTAACTTCAACTCCTGGAACATCTCATATGGTCCATGACATTCAAAACGTCTTTGAAGTCCCGATTCTAAGCCGTAGAGCCTGGCACACTGAACTATAGAGTATTCATCAGACCGCGTCTGCCAGACGTTCAAAACGTCTACATTAGTGGGAGGGGGCTTGTCACCTAGCGGTGCATCAAGGACATAATTCTTCTGTGCAGCAATGAGGATAATCCTCAAGTTATGGACCCAGTCCGTGTAGTTTCTACCATCATCTTTCAACTTAGCTTTCTCTAGGAACGCATTAAAATTCAAGGGAACGGTAGCACGGGCCATTGATATACAACATAGATATGCAAAAATTATCAGGACTAAGTTAATGATAAATTAAGTTCAATTAATCATATTACTTAAGAACTCCCACATAGATAGACATCCCTCGAGTCATCTAAATGATCATGTGATCCATGTCAACTAAACCATGTCCGATCATCAAGTGCGATGGAGTAGTTTTGAATGGTGAACATCTCCATGTTGATCATATCTACTATATGGTTCACGTTCGACCTTTTGGTCTCTAGTGTTTCGAGGCCATGTCTATACATGCTAGGCTCGTCAAGTTTAACCCGAGTATTCCGCACGTGCAAAACTGTCTTGCATCCATTGTATGTGAACGTAGAGCTTATCACACCCGATTATTATGTAGTGTCTCGGCACGACGAATTGTCGCAACGGTGCATACTCAGGGTGAACACTTATACCTTGAAATTTTAGTTTGGGATCATATTATAATGCTACCGCCGTACTAAGCAAAATAAGATGCATAAAAGATAAACATCACATGCAATCAAAATATGTGACATGATATGGCCATCATCATCTTGTGCCTTTGATCTCCATCTCCAAAGCACCGTCATGATCTCCATCGTCACCGGCTTGACACCTTGATCTCCATCGTAGCGTCGCGGTCATTTCGCCAACTGTGCAGCAATGAGGATAAAGTAAAGCAATTACATGGCGTTTGCATTTCATACAATAAAGCGACAACCATAAAGCTCCTGCCAGTTGTCGATAACTTCTACAAAACATGATAATATCATACAACAACATATATCACATCATGCCTTGACCATATCACATCACAACATGCCCTGCAAAAACAAGTTAGATGTCCTCTACTTTGTTGTTGCAAGTTTTATGTGGCTGCTATGGGCTTCTAGTAAGAACCTTTCTTACCTACGCATCAAAACCACAACGATGTTTCATCAAGTTTACTGTTTTAACCTTCAACAAGGACCGACCGTAGTCAAATTCGATTCAACTAAAGTTGGAGAAATAGACACCCGCCAGCCACCTTTATGCAAAACAAGTTGCATGTCTGTCGATGGAACCGGTCTCATGAACGTGGTTATGTAAGGTTGGTCCGGGCCGCTTCATCCAACAATATCGCCGAATCAAAATAAGACGTTGGTGGCAGTATGACTATCACCTCCCACAACTCTTTGTGTTCTACTCGTGCATATCATCTACGAATAGACCTGGCTCTGATGCCACTGATGGGGAACGTAGCATGCAATTTCAAACAAATTCCTACGCTCATGCAAGATCTATCTAGGAGATGCATAGCAACGAGAGGGGGAGAGTGTGTACACGTACCCTCGTAGACCAAAAGCGGAAGCGTTTGCTTAATGCGGTTGATGTAGTCGAACGTCTTCTCGATCCAACATATCAAGCACCAAATGTACGGCACCTCCGAGTTCTGCACATGTTCAACTCGATGACGTCCCTCAAACTCTTGATCAAGCAAAGTGTTGAGGGAGAGTTCCGTCAGCACGACGGCGTGGTGACGGTGATGGTGAAGTGATCCGCGCAGGGCTTCGCCTAAGCACTATGTGAATATGACCAGAGGCGTAAACTGTGGAGAGGGGCGCCACACACGGCTTGGAACAATTGATGTGTGTTCTAGGCGCCCCCTCCCCACGTATATAAAGGAGGGAGGGGAGGAGGCCGGCCCTAGGCGCGCCCCAAGTAGGAGGAGTCCTACTTGGGCTCCTAGTAGGATTCGCCCCCCTTCCTTTTACCGGAGGGGGAAAGGGGGAAGGAGAGAGAGGAGGAGAAGGAAAGGGGGGCAGCCCCCTCTCCTAGTCCTATTCGTCCTCCTTCCCTGTGGGGGGCGTGCCACCCCTATGTGGGCTAGTGTACCTCCCTCCTATGGCCCATATTTTCCCCCAGGGGGTTCTGGTAACCCCCCTCCTCCGGTACTCCGATATGTACCCGCTACATTCAGAAACACTTCCGGTGTCCGAATACTTTCATCCAATATATCAATCTTTACCTCTCGACCATTTTGAGACTCCTCGTCATGTCCGTGATCTCATCCGGGACTCCGAACAACATTCAGTCACCAAATCACATAACTCATATAATACAGATCGTCATCGAACGTTAAGCGTGCGGACCCTACAGGTTCGAGAACTATGTAGACATGACCGAGACACCTCTTTGGTCAAGAACCAAGAGCGGAACCTGGATGCTCATATGCGTTCCTACAAATTCTATGAAGATCTTTATCGGTCAAACCGTAATGACAACATGCGTCATTCCCTTTGTCATCGGTATGTTACTTGCCCGAGATTCGATCGTCGGTATCTTCATACCTAGTTCAATATCATTACCGACAAGTCTCTTTACTCGTTCTGTAATGCATCATCCTGCAACTAACTCATTAGTCACATTTCTTGCAAGGCTTATCATGATGTGCATTAGCGAGAGGGCCCAGAGATACCTCTACGATACTCGTAGTGACAAATCCTAATCTCGATCTATGCCAACCCAACAAACACCTTCAGAGATACCTGTAGAGCATCTTTATAATCACCCAGTTACGTTGTGACGATTGATAGCACACAAGGTATTCCTCCGGTATCCGAAAGTTGCATAATCTCATAGTCAAAGGAATATGTACAAGTCATGAAGAAAGCAATAGCAATAAAACTTAACGATCATTATGCTAAGCTAACGAATGGGTCTTGTCCATCACATCATTCACCTAATGATGTGATCTCGTTCATCAAATGACAACTCATGTCTATGGTTAGGAAACTTAACCATCTTTGATTAACGAGCTAGTCTAGTAGAGGCTTACTAGGGACACCGTGTTTTGTCTATGTATTCACACATGTATCAAGTTTCCGGTTCATACAATTCTAGCATGAATAATAAACATTTATCATGATATAAGGAAATATAAATAACAACTTTATTATTGCCTCTAGGGCATATTTCCTTCAAGAATGGTTGTATGTAAATAGTCTTCTTGAACCCTAGTTCTCTATTTTATTTTTATCTTCCCCTATATTGGACACTCTCCTTGATCAATGAAAGAAACACGTGATTGCCTTCCTCAAAAAATGTACAAATGGAGGGGAATATTTTGCGTTCGTGTTGGAAACAAATCACATGGATTTTGGGGTTGGGCGGCTTGTTGGATTTGCTACATATTTCAGATCTGGTGAACTAATCAGAAGTGTTTTTGTTTTGTTGTAACCATGTGAAAAATGAAAAAAATGTTGGTTTTTTATGCATTTGGGCTCTCCAATATTCACTCATTATGTCATTTTGCTTTATTTATGATAAAACCCCATGTGAAAACAACCACATGTAGGTTTTTATATGCAAATTGATCCTCATTTTTACCACTTTACATTTTATGGAATCACCATGACTCCATGGACTTTTGATTTTATGTTAGTTTCAACTATAACTATTTACAATTTTTAAACGGTAACTTCTTTTTAATAGCTTGAATGGTATGTAGCTTGCTAGGTGGCAACTAGTGATGGTTGTATATGGTATTTTCATTCTGCTTGTTGGATTTTGGCCAATTATACGCACACAACATGGTCACTTTCTTTAGTGTATATGTATATGGCAACTTTTTTGTATGCTTATTGAAAGTGGATTTTGTGGGAACTTTCCTAGTGGTTTCATGTAGGATAAGTTTTGGTTTTCATCCATGGCAACGATATGCTAACTTGGATGGTGACTCTATGTCTTCATCCACGCTTGCTACCATTTTAAAATTATAGCAATTTCCATGTGTTTTATCATGATTAGTGTTTCCCCTTACTTTCACTTGCTTGTTCTTTTGATCCATAAAATACCATATAATATATCCCATCATAGTTGCCCTATGGTAACTTCTACTATTTTGGAGTGGAAAATAAAAGCATGCCTTGAACTAAAATTGACATCACTAGTGAACTTTTTAGGCATAACAATACGTACACTTTGTTTATCTTAATGTTTTTTTAACTTCATGTTTCCCCCCATTTTTCTCTGCAGGTAATGTGGATCAACATGTTTGTGTGACACGTCCGGACACATACACCTGGGTTCCTGCACGGTAGCGAGATAACGGCAAGACTCCTGCTGGACTAACTCCGGCACCAGGTATGACACTACAATTGTTAACACGACGAGAAGCATGGAAACTTTTGGTATGGTAACTTTGGGCAATACCAAACTTCACACCACAACATACCCTGAGGGATATGTAGAATATGCAAAAGGATCCACCCCCCTATTTATTTTTAAGATGCTTATACATGGTTACTTTTCTTGTTCTAGGCTCGCTATTTAAGATTTATGTGTATGGTTAGTTTTGTGTCACTAATGTGGTAATTTATGCTTTCTATGCATGGTTAATTTTGTGTCACTCTCATGGCAAATCTAGTTTTTCATGGATGGGAACTTTTTCCAGGTTTTCATGTTTGCACTTTGTACTAGTCACATGACAACTCTAGAAATTTTGCTCTCTTAATCATGGAAATGAGGAATTTTTTGTACTGGTCACATGAAAAATTTAGAACTTCTGTTCTCTAAACCATGGAAACTTTCAAAAATTAGTATTGGTCACATGGAAACTTTAGAGATTTGGTTCTTCAAAATCATGAAAACCTTTGAAAAAATTATTCTCTAAATCATGACAACTATATGTTTGGATATAAATACTTAAAATCATGGTAACATAACAACTTTATAAATTCAGTGATACGCATAACAACTTTGCAAAATGTTCCGTAAATCATGGAAACTATCTATATGTGTATGAGAAATCAAGAAAACATGGTAATGACAACTTCTGGGAAAAACTTAGGGATATGATGGATTTTCTTTCTTGGAAATCAAGGATACACATGGGCTTCTTAGCAAATTTGTTCTCTAAACCATGGCAACTATACTTATGAATATGAAAATCTTGAAAACATGGTAACATGGCAAATTTTAGAGAAAACAAATCAAGGATAAGATGACAACTTTAGAAATTCAGGGATAACATGGCAACTTTTACAATTTTTTGCCATGTGTCCATCCAAATCAGCTAATTTTAGCATAAATAGCGTGGCAACTTTTTTTCCCTTTTTTGTCCAGGCAAGTTTTTGAACCTTTTTCAGCTTGGGATTAGAGAGGGTCGGGGTTGGCATTAGAGAGGTATGGCAATATAACACCATAAATTTTGCACATTTGTATGGTAAGAAAATGGTAGCTTTTTCATTTTGAACATGCATTTTACTGAGTATTGGTTGTGGATTTTAGTGAGGGGTATCCGCCGCTGGCAATTCTAGACGAAATTATATGGTAATTGTCTGTCGTTTATATGTCTTCTTTTGGGATAGCAACACTGAGACTCGAGAGGCCCAATAGAGGGAAGGCGCAGCAGGCCATCACGCGCGAGGGGCTAACACTCGTATGACATGAGGCATGCATTTCATTCATTCTTAAACACCCTTGTGGGCATACCACGTCGCGCTGGAGAGGACACAGAGTGAACGCCAACTCCTTGCTGGCGTCCAAAAACTAAGGGCTAAAATGCAAAGTACAATGAAGCGGGAAGGATAGATATTAGGAACTAAAACACAGACATGCCAAAAGGAGGTTGTAGATGTTTATGCTCTAAACCATGGATGCATCGCTTATAGAGGTGGTTGTGCTGCTAGCAGAATTAATGCTCGTTGTGTGGGGCAACGCCATCACTAGAAGGAGGGTGTGCAGCTGGAAGGATCCGGCTTGCCTGCTCCCTCCCCATGCTCCCATCCGTGCTCCCACCTCATCCTACGGCTGTCTTTTTTTTTTCTTTTTCCTTTCTAATCTAATCATCTCCCCCCTGATTTTAAGGGGGTGGGTCCGGGCCTTATTTTGTTCCAATCAAATCAAGACACGTATGCGGGAGCACGGATGGGCGCACGCGCGGGGAGCAGGCAAGTTTTGTCCCAGCTGGAAGGTACAAGTGAGGAGGGGCGTTATAATTAATTAAATGGATACCTCACAGCTAGAAGTCAAGACAAAGAAGCTGCAAATAAAAAAAGGAAGCTGCAAATAAAGAATTCTTTTCTAAGTAAGTTTACAAGCAGAAATTCAAAGGCAAGAAGACCGAAAAGACCGAAGAGATTGTATGATATTCATGAGGTCAACTTGCCATTAACACGAAAATTGAAGATATTATAGTGAGAACCCATTTGGACAATAAAAACTAACTTGGTTGCCTTAATTGTCCAAACCAACTTACTGCTCTCAGCGCCACTGGTTGGCACTGATGACCTAATCTCTTCTTCTAGCATATAAATAGCCAAATAGTGGCCCTACACGTCTATTTTCCTTTTCAACTTCTGTCCTCAAAATTTGCTTAGATTATCCTTCTATGGTCAGTGTCATTTTCATCAAGTTTCAGCTCTTTGGCGCTTTCATCACATCAGTGAGTCTTCTATATTCCTTCTCTAGACACTTGTTCCTATCGAAAGACTCTAATCAACCTTATACTTGGATACCCCTTCACTGTGGCAAGTCATTCCAAGCCATGCAACTCAGTTCCCTTATATCCAACTACCATAAGTTCAAGTCTTGAGAGAGCAAGACATCCTTGTTAAGAAACAAGAGATGAAGAGATGGGTGACTCCATGAATGCTTCTTCGATTCTTTGTAAATCAAATAATTCCTCCCTTGTTCTTCAAAAGATACACCTAGTGTTCCTATCTTCTTTCACCACTTTGCATGAATGAATTCATAGAAATGATCAAAAGGAAATTGTAAAAGCATAATACAGACTTATAGTTAGTAGCATATATGTCGTTTAAAGAGAATTCATGAAATAGACATCTAAGTTTATGTTGGGGAACGTAGTAATTTCAAAAAATTTCCTACGCACACGCAAGATCATGGTGATGCATAGCAACGAGAGGGGAGAGTGTCTGTCCACGTACCCTCGTAGACCGATAGCGGAAGCGTTAAATCAACGCGGTTGATGTAGTCGTACGTCTTCACGATCCGACCGATCCAAGCACCGTTACTCCGGCACCTCCGAGTTCTTGGCACACGTTCAGCTCGATGGCGATCCCGGGCTCCGATCCAGCAAAGCGTCGGGGAGGAGTTCCGTCAAGACGACACGTGGTGGACGATCTTGATGTTCTCTCACACAGGCTTCGCCTAAGCACCGCTACAATATGACCGAGGTGGAATATGGTGGAGGGGGCACCGCACACGCTAAGGAACGATCACGAAGATCAACTTGTGTGTTCTAGGGTGCCCCCTGCCCCGTATATAAAGGAGCAAGGGGAGGGCCGGCCAGCCCTAGGGGCGCGCCAGGAGGGAGGGAGTCCTCCTCCTAGTAGGAGTAGGACTCCCTTTCCTAGTCCTACTAGGAAGAGGAAGGGGAAGGAAAGAGAGGAGAGGGAGAGGGAAGGGGCTGCGCCCCCCCTCATAGTCAGTCGGACTCCCCATGGGGGGGCGCGCCATCTCTGGTGCAGCCTCTCTCTCCCTCTTGGCCCAATAAGGCCCATTACTTCCCGGGGGTTCCGTAACCCCTCCAAGACTCCGGTTTTCTCCGAAACTTCCGGAACCTTTCCGTGTCCGAATATAGCCGTCCAATATATCAATCTTTATGTCTCTAACATTTGAGACTCCTCGTCATGTCCGTGATCACATCCGGACTCGAACTCCTTGGTACATCAAAATACATAAACTCATAATATAACCGTCATCGAAACCTTAAGCGTGCGGACCCTACGGTTCGAGAACAATGTAGACATGGCGAGACACATCTCGGTCAATAACCAATAGCGGGACCTGGATGCCCATATTGGCTCCTACATATTCTCGAAGATCTTTATCGGTCAGACCGCATAACAACATACGTTGTTCCCTTTGTCATCGGTATGTTACTTGCCCGAGATTCGATCGTCGGTATCCAATACCTAGTTCAATCTCGTTATCGCAAGTCTCTTTACTCGTTCGTAATGCATCATTCCGTAACTAACTCATTAGCTACATTGCTTGCAAGGCTTATAGTGATGTGCATTACCGAGAGGGCCGGAGATACCTCTCCGACAATCGGAGTGACAAAACCTAATCTCAAATCGCCAACCCAACATGTTTCTTTGGAGACACCTGTAGTACTCCTTTATAATCACCCGATTCGTTGTGACGTTTGGTAGTACCAAAGTGTTCCTCCGTTAACAGGAGTTGCATAATCTCATAGTTACGGGAACATGTATAAGTCATGAAGAAAGCAATAGCAACATACTAAGCGATCAAGTGCTAGGCTAACGGAATGGGTCATGTCAATCAGATCATTCAACTAATGATGTGACCTTGTTAATCAAATAACAACTCCTTGTTCATGGTTAGGAAACATAACCATCTTTGATTAACAAGCTAGTCAAGTAGAGGCATACTAGTGACATCTTTGTTTGTCTATATATTCACACATGTATTATGTTTCCGGTTAATACAATTCTAGCATGAATAATAAACATTTATCATGATATAAGGAAATAAATAATAACTTTATTATTGCCTCTAGGGCATATTTCCTTGATCTCCCACTTGCACTAGAGTCAATAATCTAGATCACATCACCATGTGATTAACATCGATAGTTCACATCATCATGTGATTAACACCCATAATTCACATCGCCATGTGACCAAGACCCAAAGGGTTTACTAGATTCAGTAATCTAGTTCACATCGCTATGTGATTAACACCCAAAGAGTACTAAGGTGTGATCATGTTTTGCTTTGTGAGAGAATCTTAGTCAGCGGTCCGCCACATTCAGATCCGTATGTATTTTGCAAATCTCTATGTCAACAATGCTCGCACGGAGCTACTCTAGCTAATTGCTCCCACTATCAATATGTATCTAGATCGAGACTTAAAGTCATCCAGATCGGTGTCAAAACTTGCATCGGCGTAACCCTTTACGACGAACCTTTTATCACTTCCATAATCGAGAAACATATCCTTATTCCATTAAGGATAATTTTGACCGCTGTCCGATGATCTATTCCTAGATCACTATTGTACTCCTTGCCAAACTCGGTGCAGGGTATACAATAGATCTGGTACACAGCATGGCATACTTTATAGAACCTATGGCCAAGGCATAGGGAATGACTTTCATTCTCTTTCTATCTTCTGTCGTGGCGGGTTTGAGTCTTACTCAATTTCACACCTTTGTAACACAGGCAAGAACTCTTTCTTTGACTGTTCCATTTTGAACTACTTCAAAATCTTGTCAAGGTATGTACTCATTGAAAAAACTTATCAAGCGTCTTGATCTATCTCTATAGATCTTAATGCTCAATATGTAAGCAGCTTCACCGAGGTCTTTCTTTGAAAAACTCCTTTTAAACACTCCTTTATGCTTTGCGAATAATTCTACATTATTTCCGATCTACAATATGTCATTCACATATACTTATCGAAATCTTGTAGTGCTCCCACTCACTTTCTTGTAAATACAGGCTTCACCGCAAGTCTCATAAAACTATATGCTTTGATCACACTATCAAAGCATTTATTCCAACTCGAGATGCTTGCACCAGTCCATAGATGGATCATTGGAGCTTGCACATTTTGTTAGCTCCTTTAGGATTGACAAAACCTTCGGTTGCATCATATACAACTCTTCTTTAATAAATCCATTAAAGAATGTAGTTTTGACATCCATTTGCCAGATTTCATAAAATGTGGCGATTGCTAACATGATTCGGACAGACATAAGCATCGCTACAGATTGAGTAAATCTCATTGTAGTCAACACCTTGAACTTGTCGAAAACCTTTCTCGACAAGTCGAGCTTTGTAGATAGTAATACTACTATCAGCATCTGTCTTCCTCTTGAAGATCCATTTATATAATATGGCTTGCCGATCATCGGGCAACTCCATCAAAGTCCACACTTTGTTCTCATATATGGATCCCATCTCAGATTTCATGGTCTCAAACCATTTCGCGAATCTGGGCTCATCATCGCTTCCTCATAGTTCGTAGGTTCATCATGGTCTAGTAACATGACTTCTAGAATAGGATTATCGTACCACTCAGTGCGGATCTTACTCTGGAAGACCTACGAGGTTTGGTAGCAACTTGATCTGAAGTTTCATGATCATCATCATTAACTTCCTCACTAATTGGTGTAGGAATCATGGAACTGATTCTGTGATGAACTACTTTCCAATAAGGGAGAAGGTACAATTACCTCATCAAGTTCTACTTTCCTCCCACTCACTTCTTTCGAGAGAAACTTCTTCTCTAGAAAGGATCCATCTTAGCAACAAATATCTTGCTTTCGGATCTGTGATAGAAGGTGTACCCAATAGTTACCTTTGGGTATTCTATGAAGACGCATTTCTCGATTTGGGTTCGAGCTTATCGGTGAAAACTTTTCACATAAGCATCACAACTCAAACTTTAAGAAATGACAGCTTAGGTTTATTGCTAAACCATAGTTCATACGGTGTCATCTCAGCGGTTTAGATGGTGCCCTATTAAACGTGAATGCAGCTGTCTCTAATGCATAACCCCAAAACGATAGTGGTAAATCGGTAAGATACATCATAGATCGCACCATATCAAAATAAAATGCGATTCTGACGTTCGGACACACCATAACGTTGTGGTGTTCCGGTGGCGTGAGCTGTGAAACTATTCCACATTGTTTTCATTGAAGACCAAACTCGTAACTCAAATATTCATCTCCGCGATCAGATCGCGAAACTTTATTTTCTTGTTGCGATGATTTTCCACTTCACTCTGAAATTCTTTGAACCTTTCAACTATTTCAGACTTATGTTTCATCAAGTAGATATACCCATATCTACTCAAATCATCTTGTGAAGGTCAGAAAATAACGATACTTGCCACGAGCATCAACACTCATTGGATCGCATACATCGGTATATATGTGTTATTTCCAACAAGTCGGTAGCTTGTTCCATTGTTCGGAGAACGGAGTTTTAGTCATCTTGCCAAAAGGCACGGTTCGCAAGCATCAAATGATTCATAACCAAGTGATTCCAAAATCCATCAAGATGGAGTTTTCTTCATGCGCTTTACACCAATATGACCTAAACGGCAGTGCCACAAAATAAGTTGCACTATCATTATTAACTTTGCATCTTTTGGTTTCATTATTATGAATATGCGTATCACTACGATCGAGATCCAATAAACTATTTTCATTGGGTGTATGACCATCGAAGGTTTTATTCATTTAAACAGAACAACAATTATTCTTTGACTTTAAATGAATAACCGTTTTGCAATAAACATGATCAAATCATATTCATGCTCAACGCAAACACCAAATAACATTTATTTAGGTTTAACACTAATCCCGAAAGTATAGGGAGTGTGTGATGATGATCATATCAATCTTGGAACTACTTCCAACACTCATCGTCACTTCCCTTCAACTAGTTTCTGCTTCATTCTGCAACTCCTGTTTGAGTTACTACTCTTAGCAACGAACCAGTATCAAATACTTGAGGGTTGCTATGAACACTAGTAAAATACACATCAATAATCTGTATATCAAATATACCTTTGTTCACTTTGCCATCCTTCTTATCCGCCAAATACTTGGGGTAGTTCCGCTTCGATGACCAGTTCCATTGCAGCAAAAGCACTTAGTCTCGGGCTTAGGTCTAGACTTGGGCTTCTTCACTCGAGCAGCAACTTGCTTGCCGTTTTCCTTGAAGTTCCCCTTCTTCCCTTTGCCCTTTTCCTTGAGACTAGTGGTCTTGTCAATCATCAACACTTGATGCTCTTTCTTGATTTCTACCTTCGTCTATTTTAGCATCACGAAGAGCTTGGGAATTATTTTCGTCATCCCTTGCATACTATAGTTCATCACGAAGTTCTAGTAACTTAGTGATGGTGACTAGAGAATTCTTTCAATCACTATCTTATCTGGAAGATTAACTTCCACTTGATTCAAGCGATTGAAGTACCGGACAATCTGAGCACATGCTCACTAGTTGAGCGATTCTCCTCCATCTTTTAGCTATAGAACTTGTTGAAGACTCCATATCTCTCAACTCGGTATTTGCTTGAAATATTAACTTCAACTCTGGAACATCTCATATGGTCCATGACGTTCAAAACGTCTTTGAAGTCCCGATTCTAAGCCGTTAAGTATGGTGCACTAAACTATCAAGTAGTCATCATATTGAGCTAGCCAAACGTTCATAACGTGCGCATCGCTCCTGCAATAGGTCTGTCACCTAGCGGTGCATCAAGGACATAATTCTTACGTGCAGCAATGAGGATAAAACCTCGATCACGGATCCAATCCGCAATATTGCTACTAACATTTTTCAATACAATTTTCTCTAGGAACACATATAAAAACACAGGGAAGCAACAACGCGAGCTATTGATCTACAACATAATCGCAAAATACTACCAGGACTAAGTTCATGATAAATTAAAGTTCAATTAATCATATTACTTAAGAACTCCCACTTAGACAGACATCTCTAGTCATCTAAGTGATCACGTGATCCAAATCAACTAAACCATAACCGATCATCACGTGAGATGGAGTAGTTTTCAATGGTGAACATCTTATGTTGATCATATCTACTATATGATTCACGCTCGACCTTTCGGTCTCCGTGTTCCGAGGCCATATCTGCATATGCTAGGCTCGTCAAGTATAACCTGAGTATTCTGCGTGTGCAAAACTGGCTTGCACCCGTTGTAGATGGACGTAGAGCTTATCACACCCGATCATCACGTGGTGTCTCGGCACGACGAACTTTGGCAGCGGTGCATACTCGGGAGAACACTTCTTGATAATTTTAGTGAGAGATCATCTTATAATGCTACCGTCAATCAAAGCAAGATAAGATGCATAAAGGATAAACATCACATGCAATCAATATAAGTGATATGATATGGCCATCATCATCTTGTGCTTGTGATCTCCATCTCCGAAGCACCGTCGTGATCACCATCGTCACCGGTAGCGACACCTTGATCTCCATCGTAGCATCGTTGTCGTCTCGCCAACTATTGCTTCTCGACTATCGCTACCGCTTAGTGATAAAGTAAAGCAATTACATGGCGTTGCATTTCATACAATAAGCGACAACCATATGGCTCCTGCCGATTGCCGATAACTTCGGTTACAAAACATGATCATCTCATACAATATAGCATCACGTCTTGACCATATCACATCACAACATGCCTGCAAAAACAAGTTAGGCGTCCTCTACTTTGTTGTTGCAAGTTTTACGTGGCTGCTACGGGCTGAGCAAGAACCGTTCTTACCTCGCATCAAAACCACAGCGATAGTTTGTCAAGTTGGTGCTGTTTTAACCTTCGCAAGGACCGGGCGTAGCCACACTCGGTTCAACTAAAGTGAGAGAGCAGACACCCGCCGGTCACCTTTAAGCAACTAGTGCTCGGGCGGTGAAACCAGTCTCGCGTAAGCGTCTGGCGTAATGTCGGTCCGGGCGCTTCATCTCACAATACCGCTGAACCAAAGTATGACATGCTGGTAAGCGGATGACTTATATCGTCCACAACTCACTTGTGTTCTACTCGTGCATATGACATCAACGCGCATAAAACCAGGCTCGATACCACTGTTGGGGAACGTAGTAATTTCAAAAATTTCCTCGCACACGCAAGATCATGGTGATGCATAGCAACGAGGGGAGAGTGTCGTCCACGTACCCTCGTGAGACCGATGGCGAAGCGTTAAATCAACGCGGTTGATGTAGTCGTACGTCTTCACGATCCGACCGATCCAAGCACCGTTACTCCGGCACCTCCGAGTTTTTGGCACACGTTCAGCTCGATGACGATCCCCGGGCTCCGATCCAGCAAAGCGTCGGGGAGGAGTTCCGGCAAGACGACGGCGTGGTGGCGATCTTGATGTTCTCTCACACGGGGCTTCGCCTAAGCACCGCTACAATATGACCGAGGTGGAATATGGTGGAGGGGGGCACCGCACACGGCTAAGGAACGATCACGAAGATCAACTTGTGTGTTCTAGGGTGCCCCCCTGCCCCCGTATATAAAGGAGCAAGGGGGAGGGCCGGCCAGCCCTAGGGGCGCGCCAAGGGAGGGGGGAGTCCTCCTCCTAGTAGGAGTAGGACTCCCCTTTCCTAGTCCTACTAGGAAGAGGGAAGGGGAAGGAAAGAGAGGGAGAGGAGAGGAAAGGGGGCTGCGCCCCCCTAGTCAATCGGACTCCCCATGGGGGCGCGCCACCTCCTGGTGCAGCCCTCTCTCCCCTCTCGGCCCAATAAGGCCCATTACTTCCCGGGGGTTCCGTAACCCTCCGGCACTCGAGTTTCTCCGAAACTTCCGGAACCTTTCCGGTGTCCGAATATAGCCGTCCAATATATCAATCTTTATGTCTCGAACATTTGAGACTCCTCGTCATGTCCGTGATCACATCCGGACTCGAACTCCTTCGGTACATCAAAATACATAAACTCATAATATAACCGTCATCGAAACCTTAAGCGTGCGGACCCTACGGTTCGAGAACAATGTAGACATGGCGAGACACATCTCAGGTCAATAACCAATAGCGGGACCTGGATGCCCATATTGGCTCCTACATATTCTACGAAGATCTTTATCGGTCGAACCGCATAACAACATCGTTGTTCCTTTGTCATCGGTATGTTACTTGCCCGAGATTCGATCGTCGGTATCAATACCTAGTTCAATCTCGTTACGCAAGTCTCTTTACTCGTTCGTAATGCATCATTCCGTAACTAACTCATTAGCTACATTGCTTGCAAGGCTTATAGTGATGTGCATTACCGAGAGGGCCAGAGATACCTCTCCGACAATCGGAGTGACAAAACCTAATCTCAAAATCGCCAACCCAACATGTACCTTTGGAGACACACAGTACTCCTTTATAATCACCCGATTCGTTGTGACGTTTGGTAGTACCAAAGTGTTCCTCCGTAAACAGGAGTTGCATAATCTCATAGTTACAGGAACATGTATAAGTCATGAAGAAAGCAATAGCAACATACTAAGCGATCAAGTGCTAGGCTAACGGAATGGGTCATGTCAATCAGATCATTCAACTAATGATGTGACCTTGTTAATCAAATAACAACTCCTTGTTCATGGTTAGGAAACATAACCATCTTTGATTAACAAGCTAGTCAAGTAGAGGCATACTAGTGACATCTTGTTTGTCTATATATTCACACATGTATTATGTTTCCGGTTAATACAATTCTAGCATGAATAATAAACATTTATCATGATATAAGGAAATAAATAATAACTTTATTATTGCCTCTAGGGCATATTTCCTTCAGTTTAAACCTCATGATATTGTTTAGCCTCATATTCACACCTATTCCCTTTCTCCTATTTTAGTTGTTTAAGCTGCAAATTGCACTTATAGTTTCTCCACTTTTTGTTTTGTGTTGCGCGTTGGTTAAATATATTGCTAAGGGGATCTCTGCATCAAATAAACAAGCTGAGAGATAAATGGCACAGTTAAATGCCAACAAGAAGCCAATAATGCATAGCTCCTCACCACATGGATACTAGCGATGGATCACACTTGGCAAGGAGGACCAACACTGATAAGAGAAGAGTGCCGATCTGGCCTGATGTTGTCATAAGAGAGGCAAGGTCATTTCAGTACATATGTCTATTTGATGTACTTACAGTGTTGTTCCTTGCAAAACTACTTTGACTTATTTTTTGGGAAATGCCCAAGGCCATATATTAAATAAAACCAATGATATAAGCGAAGGTGTCCAATCATTCGATGAGATGATAACTATCATTTTTGGTGGAAGTCCACTTTGACAATCCGACTACAAACAGGTGAAGACGTCGCACCTTAGCAATCGCTCTGAGAGGTTACTAACCACGCCGGGGCATGATTAACCTGGCCACGAGGTCTATTTCCTGCACACAAATGAAGAATAAGTAGGAAACGGAGATTAAAATCTGGATATTGTGAATTTAAAATGAAAGCATTATTGATGAATGTGGGGTTCCGAAACGTCTTGGCCTGGTTGTTGGACACAAACGAAGTACGGGAGTTGCAGCTATAGCGAACTTTAATCTAAACAGAACCCAAGTCTAAACGATGCCCTAAGGGTTGTGTTTATAGGAGAAAAGAGAGGGAATTTCTTCCACCTTTGGCAAGGTGGTACTAAAATCCCTCCTGAGTCGGACTCTAAAAGCATCCGATTGTTGGAAATATGCCCTAGAGGCAATAATAAAAGGATTATTATTATATTTCCTTGTTTGTGATAATTGTCTTTTATTCATGCTATAATTGTATTATCCGGAAATCGTAATACACGTGTGAATAGATAGACCACAACATGTCCCTAGTGAGCCTCTAGTTGACTAGCTCGTTGATCAACAGATAGTCATGGTTTCCTGACTATGGACATTGGATGTCATTGATAACGGGATCACATCATTAGGAGAATGATGTGATGGACAAAGACCCAATCCTGAGCATAGCACAAGATCGTGTAGTTCGTTTTGCTAGAGCTTTTCCAATGTCAAGTATCTTTTCCTTAGACCATGAGATCGTGTAACTCCCGGATACCGTATGAGTGCTTTGGGTGTACCAAGCGTCACAACGTGGCTCGGGTGACTATAAAGGTGCACTACGGTAGCTCGAAAGTGTCTCATTGGGTTGACACGGATCGAGGCTGGGATTTGTCACTCCGTATTACGGAGAGGTATCACTGGGCCCACTCGGTAGTGCATCATCATAATGAGCTCAATGTGACCAAGTGTTTGGTCACGGGATCATGCATTACGGTATGAGTAAAGTGACTTGCTGGTAACGAGATTGAACGAGGTATTGGGATACCGACGATCGAATCTCGGGCAAGTAACATACCGATCGACAAAGGAATAGTATCTGGGGTTGCTTGAATCCTCGACATCGTGGTTCATCCGATGAGATCATCGAGGAGTATGTGGAGCCAACATGAGTATCCAGATCCCGTTGTTGGTTATTGACGGAGAGCCGTCTC
Organism: Aegilops longissima; assembly: GCA_021605205.1. NCBI lineage: Eukaryota > Viridiplantae > Streptophyta > Magnoliopsida > Poales > Poaceae > Aegilops > Aegilops longissima. The sequence continues at coordinate 305,267,131 of CM038682.1, forward strand.
GGTCATATGCGCATGTCTCCCGAACCCGTAGGGTCTACACATAAGGTTCGATGGCGCTAGGGTTGTATGAATATGAGTATGCAGCAAACCGAAAGTTGTTGAGTCCGGATGAGATCCGGACGTCATGAGGAGTTCGGAATGGTCCGGAGGTAAAGAATTATATATAGGAAGTGTTGTTTGACCATCGGGAAAGTTTGAGGTCACCGGTATTGTCTGGGACCACGGAAGGGTCCCGGGGTCCACGGGTGGGGCCACCTATCCCGGAGGGCCCCATGGGCTGAAGTGGGAGGAACCAGCCTGGGTGGGCTGGTGCGCCTGGGGCCCCTCTGCGCCTAGGGTTGGGAATCCTGGGGAGGCGCCCACTGCCTTGGGGCACTCCACCCCCTTGGCCGCCGCCCCTAGGAGATCCCATCTCCTAGGGGCGGGCGCCCAGGGACCCTATATATAGAGGGGGGGAGGGAGGGCAGCCGCACCCTTGCACTTGGTGTTGGAGAACGTAGCAGAAATTCAAAAATTTCTTACGTGTCACCAAGATCTATCTATGGAGAAACTAGCAACGAGGAAAGGAGAGTGCATCTACATACCCTTGTAGATCGCTAAGCGGAAGCGTTCAAGTGAGCGGGGTTGAAGGAGTCGTGCTCGTCGTGATTCAAATCACCGATGATCCTAGTGCGAGCAGACGGCACCTCCACGTTCAACACACGTGCAGCCCGGTGGCGTCTCCCACGCCTTGATCCAGCAAGGAGAGAGGAGAGGTTGAGGAAGACTCCATCCAGCAGCAGCACAACGGCGTGGTGGTGGTGGAGGAGCGTGGCAATCCCGAAGGGCTTCGCCAAGCACCAAGGGAGAGGAGGAGGAGGAGAGGCAGGGCTGCACCAAGAGGGAGAGGAAACTCATGTGTATGGGCAGCCCAAACCTCAAGTATATATAGGGGGAAGGGGGGGCTGCGCCCCCTTTAGGGTTTCCCACCCCAAAGGGGTGCGGCCAGCCCTAGATGGGACTTGGGGGGCGGCCAAGAGGGGGAGAGAGGGGAGGCGCGCCTGGGGTGGGCCTTAGGGCCCATCTGCCCTAGGGTTTGCCCTCCCACTCTCCTTGCGCCTTGGGCCCCTTGTGGGGCGCACCAGCCCACAGGGCTGGTTCCTCCCACACTTGGCCCATGCAGCCCTCCGGGTTAGTGGCCCCACTTGGTGGACCCAGGACCCTCCGGTGGTCCCAGATGCGTACTGGGAAAGACCAAAACTTTTCCGTGACCAAAACAGACTTCCATATATAAATCTTTACCTCCGGACCATTCGGAACTCCTCGTGACGTCCGGGATCTCATCCGGACTCGAACAACATTCGGTAACCACATACAAACTTCCTTTATAACCCTAGCGTCATCGAACCTTAAGTGTGTAGACCCTACGGGTTCGGGAACCATCTTGAACATGACCAGAGGCGTTCTCCGGTCAATAACCAACAGCGGATCTGGATACCCATGTTGGCTCCCACATGTTCCACGATGATCTCATCGGATGAACCACGATGTCAAGGACTCAATCGATCCGTATACAATTCCCTTTGTCTAGCGGTATTGTACTTTCCGAGATTCGATCGTCGGTATCCCGATACCTTGTTCAATCTCGTTCACGGCAAGTCTCTTTACTCGTTCCGTAACACATCATCCCGTGATCAACCCCTTGGTCACATTGTGCACATTATGATGATGTCCTACCGAGTGGGCCCAAAGATACCTCTCCGTCACACGGGTGACAAATCCGATCTCGACTCGTGCCAACCCAATGACACTTTCGGAGATACCAGAGTGCACCTTTATAGTCACCCGATTCGTTATGACGTTTGGTACACCCAAAGCATTCCTACGGTATCCGGGAGTTACACAATCTCATGGTCTAAGGAAAAGATACTTGACATTAGAAAAGCTTTAGCATACGAACTACGATCTTTGTGCTAGGCTTAGGATTGGGTCTTGTCCATCACATCATTCTCCTAATGATGTGATCCCGTTATCAACGACATCCAATGTCCATGGTCAGAAGCGTAACCATCTATTGATCAACGAGCTAGTCAACTAGAGGCTTACTAGGGACATGGTGTTGTCTATGTACCCACACATGTATCTGAGTTTCCTATCAATACAATTATAGCATGGATAATAAACGATTATCATGAACAGGGAAATATAATAATAACTAATTTATTATTGCCTCTAGGGCATATTTCCAACACTTGGCACCTCCCTCCCCCTGCTACACCTCTTCCTCCTCCCCAGTTGCTTGGCGAAGCCCTGTCGGAGTACTGCTGCACATCACCACGCCGTCGTGCTGCTGGATCTTCATCAACCTCTCCTTCCCCCTTGCTGGATCAAGACGGAGGAGACGTCACGCTGACCGTACGTGTGTTGAACGCGGAGGTGCCGTCCGTTCGGTGCTAGGATCTCCGGTGATTTGGATCACGACGAGAACGACTCCCTCAACCCCGTTCTCTTGAACCATTCCGCACGCGATCTACAAAGGGTATGTAGATGCATCTCTCTCACTCGTTGCTAGATGAACTCATAGATGGATCTTGGTGAACGTAGGAAATTTTTTATTTTATGCAACGTTCCCCAACACCGATAAAGAGCTATTTCGAACATACAAGGATCTGGCACAACAATAAGATGGTGTGGCACCTAAATAAAGCTACAAGCGAAATTTATGAGAGGACATCTTGTATATTTCGTCCCGGTCCTTGTATGTCATCATGGTGGTTTCAAAGTGTTGAAAACTCCACTGGAATTCCCTGCGCGCCCGTTTTCTTTTCCACACTTGATCATGCTCCAGTGTTCATCGCTCTTGTCCATGCTAGGCTCTTCATTCATAAATAACACAAAGTATCTAATTTAGGCATCATCGGATTCTCATGAACATTAGAATCATTACCAAGGAACAGAAATACCTGATAATTTAATTGACGTGCGTGAGCTCTAGTGTTTGGTCCAGTATGTGTAGTAGCAGGTGGTATGGTGTAACTGTGATAGGGATGCCCTCATCAACCAGACCTTACAAGAATATGAAATTACATGGAAGTGTTTGAAGAAAACAAGCATCATCTTCCTGTTGCACCCACTAGTGGCACGCTGTGAGCAGAGGTCCTTCCCACCTCTAGGCCTCGGTCTTACTAGAGCAACCTTGTTGAAACACATGAGTAGGGGAACACAAATCTCACAAGTTCTATGAGGAAGACGTATCAATATGAGCTTCATCGGGTGGGTGTGTACAGGAGAACAAATGCAAATCTCAACAACAGATCCCTGATGATCGACACTATCCTCCAATTTTCCGATGTCACTCTGAGGAAGGACATTAGCATGGGGAAAGACGAGGAACCATTAGTCCGATTGCCACCTTGCGCCAACTTTACAAGTGATGAAGAACTCGAAGACCCGACGAAACACAGGACGGACATACAAAAAATGTTTTAACCTTTCAGGCCACATTGGAGTATGTTCTAATTGATGATTGTGCTTCATGCACATCGAACCATTATTTGTCTAGCTGGTATGTTTTTGAGATTTAATAAGATTTAGTTTATTTTGTTTTGTTCAGTATGTTCTAGTGATTGTGCTTCATGCACGTGGAACCAGTATATGTCTGGCTAATAAGGTTTTGAGATTTAACAATATTTAGTTTTGCATATGTAATAAGGCAATTTTAAGATCACAAGTGACTTGTAAACTCCAAAGTTCATAATGATTTCAAACATTAGAGATCCACGATGCAAATATACATGATTGGAAAGGTAGACGGTGAGTTTTTTTCATTCTCTTTTGAGATGATGGATGTCTCGTGGGACAAATAACAAATTTTAATAGCAAAAACCCAAAGTTAAATGTTTCAATGGTAAAATTCTATCTTCAACTGCCAAATTTTGCTTGTTTGTGGGCCTGTAAAGTGGCATTCCTTTCGCCCTTAAATACAGGATCCTACATAGGAAAATGGCATCCATTAAATGTTTTAAGATACTTCCTGAAACATTAGAAATCTTTTCATTTTCGACCATTTGAGTCTTATAGAATGCAAGGTGTCTAGAGAAGGCGTTTAGAGAAATAAACAGCACTGGTGCCTATTTGTATACGGTAGATGCTTAATTAAACAATCCTTCTATACAGGGATAAGCACCTGTGCTTTAAAAAATCGGTTTATTTTACTAGACGCCTTTAATGGTACCGGGCGAAGCTTACAGCAGTAGAGGGGGAAGGAGAAAGTGGCGCAGGCAAATCCACCCCAGTTCAACCACCCATGCGACAAACGGCTCACAAGTCACAACAAGCCCCAGCCAAGTCAATCACAGTGCTAAACCATTTCATAGTATTTTAAACTGTTAGTAACCAAATAAACAGGTTCATGTAAATATAACCTTTATTGTACAGAAAAAGTGGACGGGTGTGTACCATTGCTCATGAAAGAGTTTAAACTAAAAGGTAACACTAATGCCGGTCTGTAAATCATCAATTCCATTAACGGACTGTAAATCCTCCTAATAAGAAGCAGCTGAGCAAATAGCCAATATGAAACAAACAAGAAGAAAATATCTGATGAACTATATATTATTGTTTCAATTCATGCACCGTATCAGTTGATCCGGATAATAAACAGGATAAACAAAGATGAAAATAACAGGGACTGCAGTACACGGCATTGAGCAAGCGAGCCAGAAGCGCACCGGCGCATGCAGTACGTCCAACAGAACAGAGCAGACTAAGTTAACCCTGATATAAATCTAATGACGAGTATACCCTCTAAGCTCCGATCTCAGCTTAACACACCCTCACCGGCTCTTCTTCTACTGGCCTTGCCCTTTATGTACACATGAGCAGCTGGGTTGATTTGGCCCGAGCACACCAACTAGTTAGCAAAATCCTCTCCTGCTCCTCCTCGCCTCTTACCACTCCGCCGCCATGTCTGGATCTTCGTTGAGGTCAAACATCAAGTGGCCCTTCTCGTCCCGGTAATTGTTCTCGGTCTTTTGATCCTGCACAACATCAACCAAAATGATTTGAGTTGGAAGCTCCAGGAAAATCGAGAAAGCTATGAAAGCACACTGCTTAATAATCAAATACAGGATGACAACAACTAGACGGATCTCGGTAAGATGCAAGATCCAGGGAATCACGTGGAATCACTGTTAAGAAATCATCGCGGAATAAAATAGTTGTACTACTCCGTACTCGCATAGATACAATGCAAAGTAATCGAGACGGCTGCTGCTAGCAAGTGAAGTTCCCTAGCAAGTAGCAACAAATAAGCCAGCACACTTATACGAGTAGTAATTTTTCTCAGAAGCTAGTTACTGTAGTAGTGTTGGACTTTGTTTTTGAAGGAAAGAAGTCGCAGCCCTGGAGGGCCTGGTGCGGTGACATGATACCACACCAGTCGCGACTCACGAGCTGGACCAGCGAGTGGTCACCGCGGCATCCAATGACCACGTTGCCGACCGATGGGCTGCACCCCACCCCTGTGCACGTCGGTCGCGCAAGGGACCCGCATCCCGGACTGACACGTAAAGGCACACGCACCACTTTACAACAACCCTGCCGCAAGCAGAGGCAGGAAAAAGTTTCTGTTTCCCTATAAAAAAAACTTCAACCAGTTTTCAATCTTCGCGTTAATTTCCAGTGAAGATTACTACCTCAGTTATTTCTGTTGGCCGCATTTTCCGCCTGAATTTAGCAAAAAAAAGGACGACAAAAAAGGAAAAGCCTATGACACGCGGTGTCAAACCAGCCATGGAACTCCGTGGGACCGGGTCCACCAAAACTGGCCGGACCCACGGGAAACAGCACCGGAACCCCGAAGAAAGTCTACAATCTTGCGAGGCAAGTCAGAAGGAAACGAAATTTACCCCTCCAGGGTGAGAAACTCGCGCGGAGAGTGCGGGAAACAGGCGGCCCAAGATGACACGAGGGACCACGCGCAGAGGAAGGAACGAAGCCATCACATGATGGCGATGGGGATTCGTCCACGGCGAAGACACACACAACATGCAATTCCAATCCGGAGCCAAACGACACACAATAATTAATTCGCCTTCCAATTCAAAACCCCGCAATAATCGACTTTACGAAATTAGTACGTACTCAAGATTTCACGCTTGCTGCTTCTTTTTTTCTCTCCCCTATTACTATTACTGATTGGATGGAGCGAGGAATAAATAAAAGCGATAAATGCGGCGTATAACAGAACTACTCCATCTATCTACCCTGCCTCGTCGCCCATCGGCTACCTCCAGCTACACTAGACACGGTGCCAACGGCCAAGCCAAGGGTCCACACAAAAGCCATACGCTCACGAAAACGACCCCGGAGGCCCGAGTCCGTTGCCAGAGAATGAATGATTTATCCTCTCCGGCGCCGGAAAACAAGAACTGCATCCTCTACCCAGCTCATACTATCCGGTTAGAATCACAATAACCCCCCAGATTCAAACCAAGAACACCACGCCACACGTATGAACACATCAACGATGGGACACCCAAAAAAAAAATCACGGCAAAGGAAACTCCTCGACAGAGTCTCACAGAACCGAGGGGGAATACTGCTGCAATTCACGCGACTTAAACAAGGTTGGGATGCAAGAAAGGCCTCCAGAGTCCAAAAGCGAGACGAATAAACCGCAAGGAATGAGAAAGCGATGAGGCGATTGAAAAAAAAAAACTCACCTCAAGTTTAACCGCGCCTGCCGCGGGTTGCACGGCGCCGGCGCCGGCGACGGCGATGGAGACGTCCGCCCGCGCGCGCTTCGCCGGCGAGCTGCACCCCTCGTCGCCGCTGGAAGGCACTCCGGATCCGCCCGACCCCTGCGCCTTGCGCTTGGCCGTCGACCGCGCCACCTCGTCCCCGCTCGAGGACGCCCCTGATCCAGCGGCGTTGGCGTAGTCGAAGGGTGTCTCCGGGCTCGATGCCGCCATGGCGCCGTCCGTCCACGCGGCCACCGTCGCCTGCGCCTTCTCGCTCACGCGCTGCCGCCGCCGCGACCGCGCCCGGTCCATGCCGCTGGTGGAAGGGCCGGATCCGGCGGCCGAGACGTAGTACGGCGGCGTCTCCGGCCTCCGCGCCGCCAAAGGCTCGCGCTTCGCCTTCGTGACGCGCGGGTGCGACCGCGCCCTCTCGTCCCCGCTGGAGCAGGCGCCGGATCTGGCGACAAGATGCTCCCCCAGCCGCGCAAAGGGACTCTCCCACGACAGCAGCCACGCGGTTCCTTTCGCCACCGCACGGGGCGGCAACCGCGGCCGCTTCGGCCATCCCTCCGGAATCGGCGGAAGCTCGTCCTCCACCTTCTCCGGCCGCTGGAGATCCGCCGCCGCCGCGGCAAGGTCGTTGGACGGCCGGGGAACCCACTCCGGCCACCGAGCCAGCGTCCTGCTACGGAGGCTGAGAAGTATCTCGGCGGCCGCGATGGCCATGCCCTGCTCGTCGTACTCCGCCATGGGGAAAGCCGCAGGAGACGAACTCGCGCACGCCGCCGCCCTGAGATGGATGGGAGGTGTGATTTCTTTTCTCTGGCAGAAATACAGTAAAAGAGGGAGGCGACGGGAGGGCGGGTGGCTTTTATAGGTGGATGCGGAGACGGAGGCGGACGCGAGTTGGGCGAGGAGGAGGAGACGGACAGCAGTGGCCGCCGCCTAGAGCCCTAGACCAGGTGTTTCTGGACCCGTCTCACCGGCCCCTGGGCCCCTTGCATTTAGCTTGCGGGTGGGTCAAGTCGAGGCCGGGTGAGCCGGTAAACTGCATGAGCTTTGCGTTCGCGAAATCGTCTCCCTGTTACGTGGGCCCGTCCCGTCGGAGTAGTTCTATGTAAGGGAACTGTCTCGCGACTCAATTGGTGGGGAACGGAGGAATGCGTGTTCGTACTCTGCCTTGTATAGTGCCCTGCTTATTTTATGGCACGGAGGTGGGCCCGAGCGAAAAGGCATCCGAGTTTATTAGGGCATGCCGGATCCGGATGTGGATGCATTACTATCTCGTAAACTGCCGGAAAAAAAATTAGGGCTGCCCAAACTTAGAAGAGAATGTTGATTCCCTCCCCGCTAGGGTTTCTGCCATCTCGTTGCCCCTACTGGTGTTGAGTTTTTCCAGCCCTCTCCTGCTTGGTCCTCGCTCGGGCTGGAGAAGGGGCGATCGTGCATCGTCGCTCGACCTTGGTTAGGGTTCTCGTGGTGATCGGGGGTTAGTATTTTAGCTTGATAGCTACTCTCGGGCAAGGGTTTCATGGCGGTGGAGACTTTTGAAGGCTGCCGCGATGGACCAAGGTGATCTACAAGCAATGATAAAGGAAATATGCCTCAATGAAGATTATCTGGACAATGTTGTGTTTGAGAATGAGGCGCCGCCACGGATGAAGGCAACCCGTTGGACGACTATAGCCCGGATGCACAAGAACAGAGAATAGAGTAGGTTTTGGTTTTACAAGAACATGCGATTGTCATGGGTCGTAGCTCAAGAAGTGAAGATCAAGTATGTAGATTAGAACCTTTACACAATGCAGTTTTCTTGCCTCGGTGAATAGGAAAAGGAGATGGAAGGGGTTCCATAGATATACAAAGCCTTCGCCCTAGTTCAAGCACCTTATGATGGATTTACAAAGCCATCCACATCCAAGCTACGCCATGTGAATATTTGAATTCAAATTCACGACCTCCTGGACGGGTTTATCAGTATATTAAAAACCCTTGCTAGCATGGTTGGTGGATTCATTACTGCCGAGTAAGCATCTCAGGATTTTTCGAGAAACTTTTTTTGCATGAGTATTAAATGGATGTTCAAAAGCCACTCAAGAATGAAGTTTTAGTCATACATGGTGAGAAGCCAATTGTTCTCGTGAAATATGAATGTTTCTCTGATTGGTGCTCAGTATGCCAGCATGATAGGGCACATTTTCAAGAAGCATGGCGATGGCATCCATTTCTGAGCTTTCTGGTCTTCAAGATTCTACGCGCTCATTGGAGTTGGCGACCATCTCTAAGATGATGCAACGAGCGAGGACCCGCCAAAGGACGGAGCAATCAGGGCAGAGGCTCATTTGAGTTTTATGCACAACACACGGGAGGATGATTTAGACAAGGGAGAGAATGAGGTCTAATGCCAGGAAGACATTTAGAGGAGGAATACGGTGTTGGGGAACGTAGTAATTTCAAAAATTTTCCTACGAACACGCAAGACCATGGTGATGGCATAGCAACGAGAGGGGAGAGTGTCCGTCCACGTGTGAGACCGTGAGCGAAGCGTTATAACAACGCTGTTGATGTAGTCGACGTCTTCACGATCCGACCGATCCAAGCACCGAACGACGGCACCTCCGAGTTACGCACACGTTCACTCGATGGCGATCCCGGACTCGATCCAGCAAAGTGTCGGGATGAGTTCCGTCGACGACGGCGTGGTGACGATGATGATGCTCCACCGACGCAGGCTTCGCCTAAGCCCGTGACGATATGACTTCTCCGTAGCAGGCTTCGCTTAAGCTCATGACGATATGACCAAGTGGAATATGGTGGAGGGGCACCGACACGGCTAAGGAACGATCCGTAGATCAACTTGTGTGTCATGGGGTGCCCCCGCCTCGTATATAAAGGAGGGAGGGAGGAGGAGGCCGCCCTAGGAGGAGGCGCCAAGGGGAGTCCTACTCCCACCGGGAGTAGGACTCCTTCTTCCTAGTCCAACTAGGAGAAGGGGAAGGGGAAGTGGAGAAGGAAGGAGAGGTGGGCTGCGCCCAAACCCCTTGTCCAATTGGACTGGGCTTGGGAGGCGCCGCCACCTCCCTGCTCCTTCCCACTAAGGCCCATCAAGGCCCAATACTCTTCCCCGTATTCCCGTAACTCCCGGTACTCAAAAATACCGAATCACTCGGAACCTTTCCGAACTCGAATATAGTCGTCCAATATATCGATCTTTACGTCTCGACCATTTCGAGACTCCTCGTCATGTCCCCGATCTCATCCGGGACTCGAACTCCTTCGGTACATCAAAACTCATAAACTCATAATATAACCATCATCGAAACCTTAGCGTGCGGACCCTACGGGTTCGAGAACTATGTAGACATGACCTAGAACTATCCTCGGTCAATAACCAATAGCGGAACCTGGATGCCCATATTGGTTCCTACATATTCTACGAAGATCTTTATCGGTCAAACCGCATAACAACATACGTTGTTCCTTTGTCATCGGTATGTTACTTACCCGAGATTCGATCGTCGGTATCCAATACCTAGTTCAATCTCGTTACCGTAAGTCTCTTTACTCGTTCCGTAATACATCATCTCGTAACTAACTCATTAGTTACAATGCTTGCAAGGCTTAGGTGATGAGTATTACCGAGAAGGCCAGAGATACCTCTCCGACAATCGGAGTGACAAAACCTAATCTCAAATACGCCAACCCAACATGTACCTTTGGAGACACCTGTAGTACTCCTTTATAATCACCCGATTCGTTGTGACGTTTGGTAGCACCAAAGTGTTCCTCCGTAAACGGAGTTGCATAATCTCATAGTTACGGAACATGTATAAGTCATGAAGAAAGCAATAGCAACATACTAAACGATCATGTGCTAGGCTAACGGAATGGGTCATGTCAATCACATCATTCTCCTAATGATGTGATCCCGTTAATCAAATGACAACTCATGTCTATGGCTAGGAAACTTAACCATCTTTGATTCAACGAGCTAGTCAAGTAGAGGCATACTAGTGACACTATGTTTGTCTATGTATTCACACATGTATTATGTTTCCGGTTAATACAATTCTAGCATGAATAATAAACATTTATCATGAAATAAGGAAATAAATAATAACTTTATTATTGCCTCTAGGGCATATTTCCTTCAGCTCCCACTTGCACTAGAGTCAATAATCTAGTTCACATCATCATGTGATTCAACACTAATATTCACATCTCGATGTGATTAACACCCATAGTTCACATCGTCATGTGACCAACACCCAAAGGGTTTACTAGAGTCAATAATCTAGTTCACATCGGTATGTGATTAACACCCAAAGAGTACTAAGGTATGATCATGTTTTGCTCGTGAGAGAAGCTTAGTCAACGGGTCTGTCACATTCAGAGCCGTATCTATTTTGCAAATATTCTATGTCTACAATGCTCGCACGAGCTACTCTAGCTAATTGCTCCCACTTTCAATATGTATCCAGATTGAGACTTAGAGTCATCTGGATCAGTGTAAAATGCTTGCATCGATGTAACTCTTTACGACGGGCTTTTTATCACCTCCATAATCGAGAAATATTTCCTTAGTCCTTACTAAGGATGTTCTTGACCAATGTCCATGATCTACTCCTAGATCACCATTGTACTCCTTGCCAAATTCAGAGCAAGGTACACAATAGGTCCGGTACATAGCATAGCATACTTTATAGAACCTATGATCGAGGCATAGGGAATGACTTTCATTCTCTTTTCTATTTTCTGCCGTGGTCGGGATTTTGAGTCTTACTCAATTTCACACCTTTGCAACACAGGCAAGAACTTTTCTTTGACTGCTTCCATTTTGAACTACTTCAAAATCTTGACAAGGTATATATTTATTGAAAAACTTATCAAGCGCCTTGATCTATCTCTATAGATCTTGATGCTCAATATGTAAGCAGCTTCACCGAGGTCCTTCTTTGAAAAACTCCTTTCAAATACTCCTTTATGCTTTGCGAGATAATTCTACATTATTTCCGATCAACAATATGTCATTCCCATATACTTATCGTAAATGTTGTAGTGCTCCCACTCACTTTCTTGTAAATACAGGCTTCTCCAAAAGTCAGATAAAATCATATGCTATGATCAACACATCAAAGCATATATTCCTAACTCCGAGATGCTTGCACCAGTCCATTGATGGATCATTGAGCTTGCACATTTTGTTAGCACCTTTAGGTTTGACAAAATCTTCTCGTTGCATCATATACAACTCTTCTTTAAGAAAAGCATTAAGAATGCAGTTTTGACATCCATTTGCCGATTTCATAAAATGTGGCGATTGCTAACATGATTCGGACAGACTTAAGCATCGCTACAGCTTGAGAAAATCTCATTGTAGTCAACACTTTGAATTTGTCGAAAACCCTTTTGCACAAGTCGAGCTTTGTAGATAGTAACACTACTATCAACATCTGTCTTCCTCTTGAAGATCCATTTATTTAACATGGCTTGCGATCATCGAGCAAGTCAATCAAAGTCCATACTTTGTTCTCATACATGGATCCTATCTCAGATTTCATGGCCTCAAGCCATTTCGCGAATCTGGGCTCATCATCGCTTCCTCATAGTCCGTAGGTTCATCATGGTCTAGTAACATGACTTCCGAACATCATTACCGTACCACTCAGTGCGGATTTTACTCTGAAGACCTACGAGGTTTGGCAGCAACTTGATCTGAAGTTTTATGATCATCATCATTAACTTCCTCACTAATTGGTGTAGGAATCACTCGAACTGATTTCGTGATGAACTACTTTCCAATAAAGGAGAAGGTACAATTACCTCATCAAGTTCTACTTTCCTCCCACTCACTTCTTTCGAGAGAAACTTCTTCTCTAGAAAGGATCCATCTTAGCAACGAAAAACTTGCCTTCGGATCTGTGATAGAAGGTGTACCCAATAGTCACCTTTGGGTATTCTATGAAGACGCACTTCTCCGATTTGGGTTAGAGCTTATCGGTGAAAACTTTTTCATATAAGCATCACAACTCCAAACTTTAAGAAACGACAGCTTAGGTTTACTGCTAAACCATAGTTCATACGGTGTCATCTCAATGGATTTAGATGGTGCCCTATTAAACGTGAATGCAGCTGTCTCTAATGCATAACCCCAAAACGATAGTGGTAAATCGGTAAGATACATCATAGATCGCACCATATCCAATAAAGTGCGGTTATGACGCTCGGACACACCATTATGCTGTGGTGTTCCGTGGCGTGAGTAGTGAAACTATTTCACATTGTTTTAATGAAGGCCAAACTCGCAACTCAAATATTTTTCCTCTGCGATCATATCGTAGAAACTTTTATTTTCTTGTTACGATGATTCTTCACTTCACTCTGTAATTCTTTGAACTTTTCAAATGTTTCAGACTTGTGTTTCATCAAGTAGATATACCCATATCTGCTCAAATCATCTTGTGAAGGTCGAAAATAACGATACTTGCCACGAGCATCAACACTCATTGGATCGCATACATCGGTATGTATTATTTCCAATAAGTTAGTAGCTTGTTCCATTGTTCCGAGAACGGAGTTTTAGTCATCTTGCCCAAAAGGCACGGTTCACAAGCATCAAATGATTCATAACCAAGTGATTCCAAAATCCATCTTTATGGAGTTTCTTCATGCGCTTTACAATCGATATGACCCAAACGGCAAAGTGCCACAAATAAGTTGCACTTTCATTATTAACTTTGCATCTTTTGGCATCAATATTATGAATATGTGTATCACTACGATCGAGATCCAACAAACTATTTTTATTGGGTGTATGACCATTGAAGGTTTTATTCATTTAAACAGAACAACAATTATTCTTTGACTTTAAATGAATAACCGCTTTGAAAACTATTTTCATTGGGTGTATGACCATCAAGGTTTTATTCATTTAAATGAACAACAATTATTCTTTGACTTTAAATGAATAACCGTTTTGAAAACTATTTTCATTGGGTGTATGACCATCGAAGGTTTTATTCATTTAAATGAACAACAATTATTCTTTGACTTTAAATGAATAACCGTTTTGCAATAAACATGATCAAATCATATTCATGCTCAACGCAAACACCAAATAACATTTATTTAGGTTTAACACTAATCCCGAAAGTATAGGGAGTGTGTGATGATGATCATATCAATCTTGGAACTACTTCCAACACTCATCTTCACTTCCCTTCAACTAGTCTCTGCTTATTCTCAGAACTCTGCTTGAGTTACTAATCTTAGTAACCGAACAAGTATCAAATACTCGGGGATACTATAAACACTAGTAAGGCACACATCAATAACTCAGATATCAAATATACTCTTGTTCACTTTGCCATCCTTCTTATCCACCAAATATTTGGGGTATTTCCGCATAAATGACCATTTCCTATGCAAGTAAGCACTCGCCAGTGCTTTGGTTCAACTTTGGGTTTTCCATGGGAGTGACAACTTGCTTGTCATTCTACTTGAAATTCCCTTTCTTCCCTTTGCCCTTTTCTTGAAACTAGTGGTCTTGTCAATCATCAACACTTGATGCTCTTTCTCGATTTCTACCTTCGTCGATTTCAATATCACGAAGAGCTCGGGAATCGTTTTCGTCATCCCTTGCATACTATAGTTCATCACGAAGTTCTAGTAACTTAGTGATGGTGACTAGAGAATTCTGTCAATCACTATCTTATCTCGGAGATTAACTCCCACTTGATTCAAGCGATTGAAGTATCCGCACAATCTGAGCACATGCTCACTAGTTGAGCGATTCTCCTCCATCTTTTAGCTATAGAACTTGTTGGAAACTTCATATCTCTCAACTCGGTATTTGCTTGAAATATTAACTTCAACTCTTGGAACATCTCATATGGTCCATGACGCTCAAAACGCTTTTGAAGTCCCGATTCTAAGCCGTTAAGCATGGTGCACTAAACTATCAAGTAGTCATCATATTGAGCTAGCCAAACGCTCATAACGCGCATCCGCTCCTGCAATAGGTCCATCACCTAGCGGTGCATTAAGGACATAATTCTTACAGGCAGCAATGAGGATAAACCTCAGATCACGGATCAAATCCGCATCATTGCTACTAACATCTTTCAACACAATTTTCTAGGAACATATCAAAACAAACATATAAAAGCATAGGAAGCAACAACGCGAGCTATTGATCTACAACATAATTTGCAAAATACTACCAGACTAAGTTCATGATAAATTTAAGTTCAATTAATCATATTACTTAAGAACTCCCACTTAGACAGACATCTCTCTAGTTATCTAAGTGATTACGTGATCCAAATCAACTAAACCATGTCCGATCATCACGTGAGATGGAGTAGTTTCAATGGTGAACATCACTATGTTGATCATATCTACTATATGATTCACGCTCGACCTTTCGGTCTCCGTGTTCGAGGCCATATCTGTTATATGCAAGGCTCGCCAAGTTTAACTGAGTATTCCGCGTGCAACTGTTTTGCACCGTTGTATTTGAACGTAGAGCCTATCACACCCGATCATCACGTGGTGTCTCAAACGAAGAACTTTCGCAACGGTGCATACTCGGGAGAACACTTCTTGATAATTTTAGTGAGAGATCATCTTATAATGCTACCGTCAATCAAAGCAAGATAAGATGCATAAAGGATAAACATCACATGCAATCAATATAAGTGATATGATATGGTCATCATCATCTTGTGCTTGTGATTCCATCGCCAAGCACCGCCATGATCACCATCGCCACCGGTAGCGACACCTTGATCTCCATCGTAACATCGTTGTCGTCTCGCCAACTATTGCTTCTACGACTATCGCTACTCCTTAGTGATAAAGTAAAGCAATTACATGGCGTTGCATTTCATACAATAAAGCGACAACCATATGGCTCCGCCATTGCCGATAACTCGGTTACAAAACATGATCATCTCATACAATAAAATATAGCATCACGCCTTGACCATATCACATCACAACATGCCCTGCAAAAACAAGTTAGACGTCCTCTACTTTGTTGTTGCAAGTTTTACGTGGCTGCTACGGGCTGAGCAAGAACCGTTTACCTACGCATCAAAACCACAACGATATTTCACAAATAGACTCCGCTTTAACCTTCTCAAGGACCGGGCGTAGTCACACTCGATTCAACTAAAGTGAGAGAGACAGACACCCGCCATCACCTTTAAGCAACGAGTGCTCGAGCGGTGAAACCAGTCTCGCGTAAGCGTCGCTGTAATGTCGGTCCGGCCGCTTCATCTCACAATACCGCTGAACCAAAGTATGACATGCTGGTAGGCAGTATGACTTGTATCGTCCACAACTCACTTGTGTTCTACTCGTGCATGACATCAACGCATAAAACCAGGCTCGATACCATCATGGGGAACGAGTAATTTCAAAAATTTCCTACGAACACGCAAGACCATGGTGATAGCATAGCAATGAGAGGGGAGAGTGTCCGTCCACGCACTGTGAGACCGAAAGCGAAGCGTTATAACAACGCGGTTGATGTAGTCGACGCCTTCACGATCCGACCGATCCAAGCACCAAACGACGGCACCTCCAAGTTCTCGCACACGTTCAGCTCGATGACGATCCCGGACTCCGATCCAAAGAAAGTGTCGGGATGAGTTCTGTCAAGACGACGGCGCAGGACGATGATGATGCTCCACCGACGCGGGCTTCGCTTAAGCCCGTGACGATATGACTTCTCCGGCGCAGGCTTCGCCTAAGCTCCGCGACGATATGACCAAGTGGAATATGGTGGAGGGGGCACCGACACGGCTAAGGAACGATCCGTAGATCAACTTGTGTGTCATGGGGTGCCCCTGCCCCGTATATAAAGGAGGGAGGAGGAGGAGGCCGGCCCTAGGAGGAGGGCGCCAAGGGAGTCCTACTCCCACCGGGTGTAGGACTCCTTCTTTCCTAGTCCAACTAGGAGAAGGGGAAAGGGGGAAGTGGAGAAGGAAGGGAGAGGTGGGCTGCGCCCAAACCCCTTGTCCAATTCGGACTGGGCTTGGGAGGGGCGCACGCCACCTCCCGGCTCCTTCCCACTAAGGCCCATCAAGGCCCAATACTCTTCCCCGTATTCCGTAACTCCCCAGTACTCAAAAAATACCGAATCACTCGGAACCTTTCCGAACTCCGAATATAGTCGTCCAATATATCGATCTTTATGTCTCGACCATTTCGAGACTCCTCGTCATGTCCCCGATCTCATCCGGGACTCCGAACTCCTTCGTACATCAAAACTCATAAACTCATAATATAACCGCCATCGAAACCTTAAGCGTGCAAGGACCCTACGGGTTCGAGAACTATGTAGACATGACCTAGAACTATTCTCGGTCAATAACCAATAGCGGAACCTGGATGCCCATATTGGTTCCTACATATTCTACGAAGATCTTTATCGGTCAAACCGCATAACAACATACGTTGTTCCCTTTGTCATCGGTATGTTACTTACCCGAGATTCGATCGTCGGTATCCAATACCTAGTTCAATCTCGTTACCGGTAAGTCTCTTTACTCGTTCCGTAATACATCATCTCGTAACTAACTCATTAGTTACAATGCTTGCAAGGCTTAGGTGATGAGTATTACCGAGAAGGCCCAGAGATACCTCTCCGACAATCGGAGTGACAAAACCTAATCTCGAAATACGCCAACCCAACATGTACCTTTGGAGACACCTGTAGTACTCCTTTATAATCACCCAGTTACGTTGTGACGTTTGGTAGCACCCAAAGTGTTCCTCCGGTAAACGGGAGTTGCATAATCTCATAGTTACATGAACATGTATAAGTCATGAAGAAAGCAATAGCAACATACTAAACGATCATGTGCTAGGCTAACGGAATGGGTCATGTCAATCACATCATTCTCCTAATGATGTGATCCCGTTAATCAAATGACAACTCATGTCTATGGCTAGGAAACTTAACCATCTTTGATTCAACGAGCTAGTCAAGTAGAGGCATACTAGTGACACTATGTTTGTCTATGTATTCACACATGTATTATGTTTCCGGTTAATACAATTCTAGCATGAATAATAAACATTTATCATGAAATAAGGAAATAAATAATAACTTTATTATTGCCTCTAGGGCATATTTCCTTCATACGGGAACGCGTGTTAGCTTTATTAAAGCATCAAAAATTAGTTGGAGTTGTTGTTGACTAATGCAAGCAACAAAGAAGGGGGTGATGATGATATTTTAGACGCAAAACATAAAAGGAAGGGTGTATTTCTTACTTTGTCACTACATGAGGGCACTTCTGCGAAGGTCGGGCGGCTGGTGTAACAGTTTGATGATCCAAATGCACCAAGTTTGCCCAGCCAGACTCCCATCCCACCCCCAAAAAGAGACCCCCAATAGGTCTAAGAATGACGGCAATGGTGAAGGAAACATGAATGCTTTGGGGAACTCAAAATCGACGGGCTCCGCGATGGAGTAACGCCTGAGCCTTAGCCTCAAACTACAAGGTGTTGGGGAACGCCGACAGTTTGTGCTTTGTTGGATGTTTAGCACAGATTTATCTCGTTGGTGTTTTTGTGTTGGAGACACAGTTAGAACGCTTCTCTACAGAGTGTTGGTCCCGTTATCTTCATATGGAATCGGTTATGGTGAATCCTAGCGATGGAAGGAAGTCTAGTGTTATTTTATTCTGGAATAGAGAGTTGGAAGTTCCCCGGAGTGTACGATGAGTTCAAGCTGGAAGAGAATCATACGACATGGGAACAGAAGAGTTACTTAAAGGTCCAACATGATTTACCCTGGCTAATGATGGGTGATTTGAATGTGATACTACTTCATCATGAGAAAGAAGAAGGAATCAAATTGAATAAATGCAAGCTTTCTAGGAGGAGCTAATGACACTGATATAGAGGCCATGGGGTTCCCTGAAGATAAATTTACTTGGCATCGAAGTCGTATAATGAAAAAGGTTGCACAAGGATGTATGCAACTATGGTTGGTAGCTAACATTCCCTTATGAAAGGCTTCAAAATCTCGAGTATAATCACTCTAATCATCCACTATTATGGTGGATAATAACTTCCACCAGAATACGACTAGTAGACTGAAAGGCCAGGAGGCTTTTGAGGTGCCTTGGTTGCAGGAGGCCTTTTGAGGTGCCTTGGTTGCAGAGGCCTAATTTAGTGACATGGTCCACCGAGCATGTGAAGAATCATGTATGGATGCAATGAAAGGTGGAGTATTGGGCAAGCTAGGTAAATGCATGGCATTTTCCCTGACTAGGACGAACATGTTTTGAAGAAACTGAAGAAAAAAATGATTGAGAAAGCTCAGTGAGAACTAGAAAAATGTGATGTGAGGCCATGTAGATGACGAGTCAAAGTAAGAAGAAAGGACATTCTTGAACTTATTGGGTTTTTACTTGAACTAAAAGAGATCCACTGGATGCAATGCTCGGGAGTCATCTTGCTCAAAATTAGTGACAAGAACACCTCATTTTTTAACCGCTATGGTTGATTAGGGCAAAAGCGTATAAGTATAAGTTGTTTTAAAACAAACACGATTTATGGGTTGAAGGTACTGTTCTCTCAATACTCTTATGCAATCATATTTTGCTAACCTATTCACTTAGGAAATGCGAGTAACTGATCTTGCATTACTAGAGAAAGTCCAATGCAAGGTCTCCTCTTAGCTGAATGCCATGATGCTAGGGGGATACTTGCCATATGATGTAAATCATGTTATTGATAAAACAGGTGAAAGGATCGATATAGTTGACTAGAGGGGGGTGAATAGGCAACTAACAATTTTTAGTTTTTCTTTACCAATTTAAACTTTGCATCAAAGTAGGTTGTCTAGATATGTAACTAGGTGAGCAACCTATATGATGCAACAACAACAAACACACAAGCAAGAAAGGGATACAACACCAAATAAGCTTGCACAAGTAAAGGTAAGAGATAACCAAAAGTGTTGGGGAACGTTGCAGAAATTAAAAAAATTCTACGCATCACCAAGATCAATCTATGGAGCTTACTAGCAACGAGAGGGAGTGCATCTTCATACCTTTGAAGATCGCGATCGGAAGCGTTGCAAACACGCTGTTGGTGGAGTCGTGCAAGCGATTCAGATCGCGGCGAATCGATCTAAGCACCGAACAACGGTGCCTCCGCGCTCAACACACGTGCAGCCCGGTGACGCCTCCCGCGCTTTGATCCAGCAAGGAGAGAGGGAGAGGTTGGGAAGACTCGATCCAAAGAGCAGCACAACGGCGTGGTGGTGGTGGAGGAGCGTGGCACTCCAGCAGGGCTTCGCCAAGCACTGCGAGAGACGAGGAGGGAGAGGGGAAGGGCTGCGCCAAGAGAGAGGGAGACTCGTGTCTCTGGCAGCCCCCAAACCCCCACTATATGTTGGGGAACGTAGTAATTTCAAAAAATTTCCTACGCACACGCAGGATCATGGTGATGGCATAACAACGATAGGGGAGAGTGTGTCCACGTACCCTCGTAGACCGAAAGCGGAAGCGTTATGACAACGCGGTTGATGTATTCGTACGTCTTCACAATCCGACCGATCCAAGTACCGAACGTACGGCACCTCCGTGTTCAGACACGCTCAGCTCGATGACGATCCCCTGACTCCGATCCAGCAGGTGTCGGGATGAGTTCCACAAGACGATGGCGTGGTGGCGATGATGATGCTCTCTTGGCGCGCAGGCTTGGCCTAAACTCCGCGACGATATGACCGAGGTGGAATATGGTGGAGGGGGCACCGCACACGGCTAAGGAACGATCCGTAGATCAACTTGTGTGTTCTAGGGTGCCCCCTGCCCCGTATATAAAGGAGCAAGGAGGGGGTGCGGCCGCCCTAGGAGGAGGCGGCCGAGGAGTCCTACTCCCACCGAGTAGGACTCCCCCTTTCCTAGTTGGATTAGGACTTGGGGGAGGGAAGAGGAAGGGGCGCCGCCCCTCTCCTGTCCTATTCGGACTAGGGGGGGGCGCGCCTGCCCTGGCCGCCCTCCTCTTCTCCCTCATGGCCCACTAAGGCCCATTAACCCCGGGAGGGTTCCAGAATAACTGTTCCTAGGTAAAATCCGATTTCACCCGAACTATTCAAGTCCAAACATAGGCTTCCAATATATCAATCTTTATGTCTCAACCATTTCGAGACTCCTCGTCATGTCCGTGATCACATCCGGACTCGAACAAACTTCGTACATCAATACTCATAAAATTGTCATCGTAACGTTAAGCGTGCGGACCCTACGGGTTCGAGAACTATGTAGACATGACCTAGAACTATTCTCGGTCAATAACCAATAGTGGAACCTGGATGTTCATATTGGTTCCTACATTTTCTACGAAGATCTTTATCGGTCAAACCGCATAACAACATACGTTGTTCCCTTTGTCATCGGTATGTTACTTGCCCGAGATTCGATCGTCGGTATCCAATACCTAGTTCAATCTCGCATCGCAAGTCTCTTTACTCGCTCAGTAATACATCATTTCATAACTAACTCATTAGTTACAATGCTTGCAAGGCTTAGGTGATGAGTATTACCGAGAAGGCCCAGAGATACCTCTCCGACAATCGGAGTGACAAAACCTAATCTCAATTATGCCAACTCAACATATACTTTTGGAGACACCTGAGAGTACCTTTATAATCACCCGATTCGTTGTGACGCTTTGGTAGCACACAAAGTGTTCCTCCGTAAACGGAGTTGCATAATCTCATAGTTGCAGGAACTTTGTATAAGTCATGAAGAAAGCAATAGCAACATACTAAACGATCAAGTGCTAAGCTAACGGAATGAGTCAAGTCAATCACATCATTCTCCTAATGATGTGATCCCGTTAATCAAATGACAACTCATGTCTATGGTTAGGAAACATAACCATCTTCGATTAACGAGCTAGTCAAGTAGAGGCATACTAGTGACATTCTGCTTTGTTTATGTATTCACACATGTATTATGTTTCCGTTAATACAATTCTAGCATGAATAATAAACATTTATCATGATATAAGGAAATAAATAATAACTTTATTATTGCCTCTAGGGCATATTTCCTTCAGCCTCCCACTTGCACTAGAGTCATTAATCTAGATTACACAAGAATGATTCTCACACCCTTGGAGTCTTGGTGCTGATCATGTTTTGCTCGTGAGAGAGGCTTAGTCAACGGTCTGCGCAACATTCAGATCCGTATGTATCTTGCAAATATCTATGTCTCCCACTTGGACTTGGTCCCGAATGGAATTGAAGCGCCTCTTGATGTGCTTGGTCCTCTTGTGAAATCTGGATTCCTTTGCCAAGGCAATTGCACCAAGATTGTCACGAAGATCTTCATTGGCCCCGATGCACTAGGTATAACACCTAGATCGGAAATGAACCCCTTCATCCGCACTCCTTCATTTGCTGCTTCCAAGCAGCTATGTACTCCGCTTCACATGTAGATCCCGCCACGACGCTTTGTTTAGAACTGCACCAACTTACAGCTCCACCGCTTAATAAAAATACGATCCGGTTTGCGATTTAGAATCGTCCGGATCGGTGTCAAAGCTTGCATCGACGTAACCCTTTACGACAAGCTCTTTGTCACCTCCATAAACGAGAAACATATCCTTAGTCCTTTTCGTATTTCAGGATATTCTTGACCGCTGTCCAAAGGATCCACTGGATTACTTTGGTACCTCCTGCTAAGCTAATAGCAAGGCACACATCAGGTCCGTACACAGCATTGCATACATGATAGAGCCTATGGCTGAAGCATAGGAACTCCTTTCATTTTTCCTCTATCTTCTGCAGTGGTCGGGCATTGAGTCCGACTCAATCTTACACCTTGTAATACAGCAAGAACCCTTTCTTTGCCTCGATCCATATTGAACTTTTCAAGACTTTATCAAGGTATGTGCATTGTGAAAGTCCAATTAAGCGCCTTGATCTATCTCTATAGATCTTGATGCCCAATATGTAAGCAGCTTCACCGAGGTCCTTCATTGAAAACTTTTATTCAAGTATCCTTTTATGCTATCCAGAATTCTATATCATTTCCAATTAACAATATGTTGTCCACATATAATATTAGAAATGCTACAGAGCTCCCACTCACTTTCTTGTAAATACAAGCTTCTCCAAAAGTCTCAGATAAAACCATATGCTTTGATCACACTATCAAAGCGCTTATTCCAACTCCTAGAGGCTTGCACTGCACCATAGATTGATCGCTGGAGCTTGCACACTTTGTTAGATCCCTTAGGATCGACAAAACCTTCCGTTGCATCATATACAACTCTTCTTCCGTAAATCCATTCAGAAATGCAGTTTTGACATCCATCTGCCATATTTCATAATCATAAAATGCGCGATTGCTAACATGATTCGGACAGACTTAAGCATCGCTATGGGTGAGAAGGTCTCATCGTATTCAACTCCTTGAACTTGTCGAAAACCTTTTGCAACAAGTCGAGCTTTGTAAACAAGAATATTACCGCCGTCGGTCTTCTTCTTGAAAATCCATTTATTCTCTATTGCTTGCCGACCATCGTGCAAGTCAACCAAAGTCCACACTTTGTTCTCATACATGGATCCCATCTCAGATTTCATGGCTTCAAGCCATTTTATGAATCTGGGCTCACCATCGCTTCTTCATAGTTCGTGGGTTCACCATGATCTAGTAGCATGACTTCCGAATAGGATTACCGCACCACTCGTGCGGATTTTATTCTGGTTGATCTACGGTTCAAGAATAACTTGATCTGAAGTTTCATGATCATCATCATTAACTTCCTCACTAATCGGTGTAGGTGTCACAGAACCAATTTCTGTGATGAACTACTTTCCAATAAGGGAGTTGGTACTGTTACCTCATCAAGTTCTACTTTCCTCCCACTCACTTCTTTCGAGAGAAACTCCTTCTCTAGAAAGGATCCATTCTTAGCAACGAATGTCTTGCCTTCGGATCTGTGATAGAAGGTATACCCAATTGTCTCCTTTGGGTATCCTATGAAGACACATTTTTCCGATTTGGGTTCAAGCTTATCAGGTTGAAGCTTTTTCACATAAGCATCGCAACCCCAAACTTTCGAAACGACAACTTTGGTTTCTTGCCAAACCATAGTTCATAAGGTGTCGCCTCAACGGATTTTGATGGTGTCCTATTTAACGTGAATGCGCCGCCTCTAAAGCATAACCCCAAAACGATAGCGGTAAATCGAAATAGACATCATAGATCGCACCATATCTAGTAAAGTACGATTACGATGTTCGACACACCATTACGCTGTGGTGTTCAAGGTGGCGTGAGTTGCGTAAACTATTCCGCATTGCTTCAAATGTAGACCAAACTCAGAACTCAAATATTCTCCTCCACGATCAGATCGTAGAAACTTTATTTTCTTGTTACGATGATTTTCAACTTCACTCTGAAATTCTTTGAACTTTTCAAATGTTTCAGATTTATGCTTCATCAAGTAGATATACCCGTATCCGCTTAAATCATCTGTGAAGGTGAGAAAATAACGATATCCGCCACGAGCTTCAACATTCATTGACCACATACATCTGTATGTATGATTTCCAACAAATCTGTTGCTATCTCCATACAACCGAGAACGGTGTTTTAGTCATCTTGCCCATGAGGCACGGTTCGCAAGTACCAAGTGATTCATAATCAAGTTGTTCCAAAAGTCCATCTGTATGGAGTTTCTTCATGCGCTTTACACCAATATGACCTAAACGGCAAGTGCCACAAATAAGTTGCACTATCATTATCAACTCTGCATCTTTTGGCTTCGACATTATGAATATGTGTATCACTACCGCCGAGATTCAATAAGAATAGACCACTCTTCAAGGGTGCATGACCATAAAAGATATTACTCATATAAATAGAACAACCATTATTCTCTGATTTAATGAATAACCGCCTCGCATTAAACAAGATCCAGATATAATGTTCATGCTCAACGCTGGCACTAAATAACAATTATTTAGGTCTAAAACTAATCCCAAGGTAGATGTAGAGGCAGCGTGTCGATCATGCGATCACATTGACTTTGGAACCGCTTCCCACGCCAGATCGTCACCTCGCCCTTTGCCAAGCTCGCTTATTCCGTAGTCCCTGCTTTGAGTTGCAAATATTAGCAATGAACCAGTATCAAATACCCAAAGCTACTACGAGCTCTAGTAAGGTACACATCAATAACATGTATATCATATATACCTTTGTTCACTTTGCCATCCTTCTTATCCGCCAAATACTTGGGGCAATTCCGCTTCAAAGGACCAGCTTGCTTGCAGAGAAGCACTCAGCTTCAGGTTTAGGTCCAGATTTGGGTTTCTTTTCTTGAGCAGCAACTTGCTTGCTGTTCTTCTTAAAGTTCCCTTCTTCTTTCCTTTGCCCTTTTCTTGAAACTAGTGGTCTTGTTGACCATCAACACTTGATGCTCCTTCTTGATTTCTACCTCCGCAGCTTTTAGCATTGCGAAGAGCTCGGAAGTGTCTTGTTCATCCCTTGCATATTATAGTTCATCACGAAGCTCTTGTAGCTTGGTGGCGTGATTGGAGAATTCATCAATGACACTATCATCCGGAAGATTAACTCCCAGTTGAATCAAGTGATTATTATACCCGCACATTTTGAGTATGTGCTCACCGACGTAACTATTCTCCTCCATCTTGCAGCTATAGAACTTATTGGAGACTTCATATCTCTCAATCCGGCATTTGCTTGAAATATTAACTTCAACTCCTGGAACATCTCATATGCCCCATGACGCTCAAAACGCCGTTGAAGACCCGGTTCTAAGTCGTAAAGCATGGCACATCGAACTATGGAGTAGTCATCAGCTTTGCTTTGCCAGACGCTCACAACTTCGGCGTTGTTCTCGCAGAGTTCGCACCCAGCGGTGCTTCCAGACGTAATTCTTCCAGGCAGCAATGAGGATAATCCTCAAATTACGGACCCAGTCCGTGTAATTGCTACCATCATCTTTCAACTTTGCTTTCTCAAGGAACGCATTAAAATTCAACGGAACAACAAACGGGCCATCTATCTACAACAAACATAGATAAGCAAAATACTATCAAAACTAAGTTCATGATAATTTTAAGTTCAATTAATCATATTATTTAAGAACTCCCACTTAGACAGACATCTCTAGTCATCTAAGTGATCACGTGATCCAAATCAACTAAACCATAACCGATCATCACGTGAGATGGAGTAGTTTTCAATGGTGAACATCACTATGTTGATCATATCTACTATATGATTCACGCCGACCTTTCGGTCTCCGTGTTCCGAGGCCATATCTGCATATGCTAGGCTCGCCAAGTTTAACCTGAGTATTCGCGGTGCAAAACTGGCTTGCACCTGTTGTAGATGGACGAGAACTTATCACACCCGTCATCACGTGGTGTCCGGGTACTACTTAACTTTAGCAATGGTGCATACTCGGGAGAACACTTCTTGATAATTTTAGTGAGAGATCATCTTAAAATGCTACCGCCAATCAAAGCAAGATAAGATGCATAAAGGATAAACATCACATGCAATCAATATAAGTGATATGATATGGCCATCAACATCTTGTGCTTGTGATCTCCATCTCCGAAGCACCATCATGATCACCATCGTCACCGGCGCGACACCTTGATCTCCATCGTAGCATCGTCGTCGTCTCGCCAACTATTGCTTCTACGACTATCGCTCCCGCTTAGTGACAAAGTGAAGCAATTACATGGCGTTTGCAAATCATACAATAAAGCGACAACCATATGGCTCCTGCCAGTTGCCGATAACTTGGTTACCAAACATGATCATCTCATACAATAAAATATAGCATCACGTCTTGACCATATCACATCACAACATGCCCTGCAAAAACAAGTTAGACGTCCTCTACTTTGTTGTTGCAAGTTTTACGTGGCTGCTCCGGGCTGAGCAAGAACCGTTCTTACCTACGCATCAAAACCACAACGATAGTTTGTCAAGTTGGTGCTGTTTTAACCTTCGCAAGGACCGGGCGTAGCCACACTCGGTTCAACTAAAGTGAGAGAAAGAGACACCGCCACCACCTTTAAGCAACGAGTGCTCAAAGCGGTGAAACCAGTCTCGCGTAAGCGTCTGGCGTAATGTCGGTCCGGGCCGCTTCATCTCACAATACCGCTGAACCAAAGTATGACATGCTGGTAAGCAAGATGACTTATATCGCCCACAACTCACTTGTGTTCTACTCGTGCATATGACATCAACGCATAAAACCAGGCTCGATACCACCGTTGGGGAATGTAGTAATTTCAAAAATTTCCTCGCACACGCAGAGATCATGGTGATGGCATAGCAACGAGAGGAGAGAGTGTGTCCACGCACTCGTGAGACCGAAAGCGAAGCGTTATGACAACGCTGTTGATGTAGTCGTGCGTCTTCACAATCCGACCGATCCAAGTACCGAACGTGACGGCACCTCCGTGTTCAGACACGCTCAGCTCGATGACGATCCCGGACACCGATCCAGCAGGGTGTCGGGATGAGTTCCACAAGACGACGGCAGGACGATGATGATGCTCTACCGGCGCAGGCTTCGCCTAAACTCCGCGACGATATGACCGAGGTGGAATATGGTGGAGGGGCACCGCACACGGCTAAGGAACGATCAAGAGATCAACTTGTGTGTTCTAGGGTGCCCCCTGCCTCAGATATAAAGGAGCAAGGGGGTGCGGCCGGCCCTAGGAGGAGGCGCGCGGAGGAGTCCTACTCCCACCGAGTAGGACTCCCCCTTTCCTAGTTGGATTAGGACTTGGGGAGGAGAAAGAGGAAGGGGCGCCGCCTCTCCTGTCCTATTCGGACTAGGGGAGGGGCGCGCGCCTGCCCCGGCCGCCCTCCTCTTCTCCCTCATGGCCCACTAAGGCCCATTAACCCCGGAGGGTTCCGTAACCCGGTGTTCGGTAAAATCGATTTCACCCGAACTATTCAAGTCCAAACATAGGCTTCCAATATATCAATCTTTATGTCTCAACCATTTCGAGACTCCTCGTCATGTCCGTGATCACATCCGGACTCAACAAACTTCGGTACATCAATACTCATAAAATTGTCATCGTAACGTTAAGCGTGCAAGGACCCTACGGGTTCGAGAACTATGTAGACATGACCTAGAACTATTCTCGGTCAATAACCAATAGTGGAACCTGGATGTTCATATTGGTTCCTACATTTTCTACGAAGATCTTTATCGGTCAAACCGCATAACAACATACGTTGTTCCCTTTGTCATCGGTATGTTACTTGCCCGAGATTCGCCGCCGGTATCCAATACCTAGTTCAATCTCGTTACCGCAAGTCTCTTTACTCGTTCTGTAATACATCATTTCATAACTAACTCATTAGTTACAATGCTTGCAAGGCTTAGGTGATGAGTATTACCGAGAAGGCCCAGAGATACCTCTCCGACAATCGGAGTGACAAAACCTAATCTCGAATTATGCCAACTCAACATATACTTTTGGAGACACCAGTAGAGTACCTTTATAATCACCCAGTTACATTGTGATGTTTGGTAGCACACAAAGTGTTCCTCCGTAAACGGAGTTGCATAATCTCATAGTTGCGAGAACTTTGTATAAGTCATGAAGAAAGCAATAGCAACATACTAAACGATCAAGTGCTAAGCTAACGGAATGGGTCAAGTCAATCACATCATTCTCCTAATGATGTGATCCCGTTAATCAAATGACAACTCATGTCTATGGTTAGGAAACATAACCATCTTCGATTAACGAGCTAGTCAAGTAGAGGCATACTAGTGACATTATGTTTGTTTATGTATTCACACATGTATTATGTTTCCGGTTAATACAATTCTAGCATGAATAATAAACATTTATCATGATATAAGGAAATAAATAATAACTTTATTATTGCCTCTAGGGCATATTTCCTTCACTATATATAGGGGAAGGGGAGGGAGGCTGGTGTCACGCCCAATATGCAACCCTATCCAAAAGGAACTCGAAGGTCCCACCAAGGATAGACCCGCATATTGAAACGCTTTTGCAAGGTGGATATCATTACATCAACATTACATAATATATGGGGATACATACAAAAGGCACAAATGCCACAAGAATAGATCAACATCATATACAAGATCAACATCCGACTACGGATGAAACATAAACAGAAACTCAAACAATATCCACCCTGCTAGCCCAGGCTGCCGACCTGGAACCTATCCCCTGATCGACGAAGAAGAAGAAGAACTCCAACACAAGTAAACATCGCTCTCGCGTCATGATCATCGCACAACTGGTACCTGCAACTGTTGGTGTAGTAATCTGTGAGCCACGAGGACTCAGCAATCCCATTACCATGGGTATCAAGACTAGCAAAGCTTAAAGGGAAAGGAAGGGGTAAAGTGGTGAGGTTGCAGCAGCGACTAAGCATGATATGGTGGCTAACATACGCAAATGAGAGCGAGAAGAGAAACAAAGGAACGGTCGTCAACTAGTAATGATCAAGAAGTGATCCTGAACTCCTACTTACGTTAGACATAACCCAGAAACCGTGTTCTCCTCTCGATCAACCCCGAAAAGAGACACTCACGGTTACGCACACGGTTGGTGTACTTTAGAAGAGTTTACTTCAAGTTTACTACAACCGGATATTAACAAATTCCCATCTGCCACATAACCGCGGGCACGGCTCTCGAAAGTTTATACCCTGCAGGGGTGTCCCAACTTAGCCCATGATAAGCTCTCGCGATCAACGAAGGATATTCCTTCTCCCGGAAGACCCGATCAGTCTCGGAATCCTGCTACAAGACATTTCGACAAAGAATAAAACAAGACCAGCAAAGCCGCCCGATGCGCCGACAATCCCGATAGGAGCTGCACATATCTCGCTCTCGTGGCAACACCGGATAAGCGAAGCGTCAGAGGCCGACGAACCCAAGTTGCCAAGGGATGGTCCCGCACGGTGCTCTAGTTTGGACCAACACTTAGACAAGCATTGGCCCGGGGCTGAATAAAGATGACCCTTGGGTTAATTACTCCCAAGGGAAATATAGGTGGTGGTGAGGCAAATGGAAAACCAATGTTGGGCCTTGCTGGAGGAGTCTTATTCAAAGCGAACTGTCAAGGGGGTCCCATAAATCACCCGACCGCGTTAGGGACGCAAAATCCGGGAACATAATACCGATATGACAGAAACTAGGGCGGCAAGAGTGGAACAAAACACCAGGCATAAGGCCGAGCCTTCCACCCTTTACCAAGTATATAGATGCATTAATAATATAAGATATATTGTGATATCCCAACAAGTACACATGTTCGAACAAGGAACAACATCTCCATGTTCCAACAAGGAACAAACTTCATCTTCACCTGCAACTAACAACGCTATAAGAGGGGCTGAGCAAAGCGGTAACATAGCCAAACAACGGTTTGCTAGGAAGGGTGCAAAAGGTTAGAGGCTGACATGGCAATTTGGGATGGCTTGAGGAACAAGTGATAGGTAGCGCAGCATAGCGATAGAACGAAACAACTAGCATAGCAATGATAGTAGTGAGATCCAGGGTAGCGGTCATCTTGCCTGAAATCCCGCAAGGAAGAAGAACGAGTCCATGAAGAAGACGAACGGATGAAGCCGAACCAAGCGTAGACGAACGAATCCTCACGATCGCAACGAAACAGGAACTAACAAGAAGAAGCACACAACATAGTAAACACACCACACATAGACAAGACATGATGCACAACAAGCATGATGCATGACAAACCTAGATGAGGCTACTCATGGCAAGAGATGATGCAAACAAGAACAACACATCAAGGCAAGTTTAAATGAGGCCGGAAACAACATAGAACAATTCCGGTAAATCCTCATATGCATATTTCGAAATTGGTCCAGATCTGAATAAACCTTATATTCAAGTTGTTAAACAGAAAGTTAAGATGCACCACGATGATCTACACGAAATTCTAGTCAAGTTACATATAAAGTTTATTAGATTCGGAGCTACGGCCTAGAAGATATGAGCAAAACAAGATAAACATGGCATTGATGCAAAATGCATACAAACATCAAGCAAACACCTCAAAACATGGATGCAACATGATAATGTGAAACTACATGCGAAATCAAGCAAGTTTCATATAGAGCACACTCAAAACGGAGCAACGGTTCAACACATACACCCTATACAAGTCATGACAACAATCTGTCCAAAACAGCAACTAGGCATATTGCAAGCATCAAAACAACAAGCTACAGGACCTCAACATAATAACAAAAGGCATGGGCATGATGTACAGGTAAAGCATTACAAAACATGAACACTGAGCTATCTCCAGAAATCACTAGAGCATGCTCAAAATGACATGGCAAGATTGCAAATAATAACAGTTTCAGACTTATCAGGAAATAACATCAGGTTGCAATGTTTAGAGCTATTAAACAACATGTTACAGGAACTTATCATGGCAAACAAAGGCATGGCATGGATCTACTAATTGCATAGAACAAAAGTCCTTCTCGACCATGAGCCGTAAAGGATCGAAAATATGATGGCACCCATGTAAACATGGCAAGTTATATTACAGATTCAAACATGGCAGAACAACGATAAGTAGACATGTTGGTGAGCTTGAACCACTCACCACAGAGCAATACATGGCATGGAAAGGCAATCAAAAGTAAGAAGACATGGCATAGAAGCTATACATGGCAAAAACAACAACATAGCATGCAAGGATCAACTACAACAACCTTGGCAAAATTGAATAACATGTAAACAATCTGCCAGGAAACATTTTATAGCAAAAGTAGAGCTCGATTGACTCAAGCTATGGCACTCCATAATTGCAAACAAGGGCATGGATGGACAGAGCATAACCATATGTTCAAAACATCCTTACTGAAGTATCTCAAAATATGCATGGATCTCTCGGTAGCAACAAGTTAACATGGCATAAAAAATATCAGCAGAACAGGGACTGAAATCAGCAACATCATGAAGCCTAGTTTGCATGCTTGTGCTAGTCACCACAGAGATCACAAAAATACATGGCATACACCCCTGTAAAGATGGCATGGCATAGTACAAAACACATGTAGGACTCAAGTCCATAGGGTGCACACATCAATCATGGCAAAAATGACAAAAGTGCATGTTCTGATAAGAATCTGAAACTAACATCACATAGCCCTCTTCTAACTGGATTTCGGGCATCAAGATGAGCTCAAATGAAAATGATGCAATAAGATGAAATGATGTACTCGTCGAGACGAACAATTTGACATATTACATGCACAAAACGGAGCTACGGATGCAGAGATACGGTATGATGAAAATGCATGAAAATGACAAAAACTTCGGGGACTTAGCAGTTTTCTGGAAAAAAAAGAACGCGCGTTGGTTAACTAAAGTGCTCTCGGGCGGGGAATAGCGGGCAGCTCACCAAGTGGGCTCGGCCCAGTCGGGAAGAAGATGGGCTGGGCCGGGGAGGAGGTGGCCCACGCGGGGGAGGTCATCGGCCCCGAGCGGAGGCCGGGATGGATCGGGCTCCTCCCGACCATGGGCGGCAAGCAAGGCGCGATCTCCCATGAGGCGGCGGGTCCGGCGGTCGGCGAGGCTGAACGGGTTGCGGGGCCCCAGATCAGGCGATTCCCGGACGGCTACGGTCGGAGGAGGCCGGGCGAGGTCCATGGGCGGCGGCGGCGGCTCCTGCAAGGGGAGAGAGAGACCTTAGAGGAGGAGAGAGAGAGGGAAAAGGAGGGAGGAACGGGCGCGGGAGATGGCTGGCAGGGCGCCGCGGCGGGTTGTTGTGGAGGGACGCCGGACGGCGACGGGTCAAGGCGGACGCGGCGCAGCGATTTAACGACTAGGAGGTACTGGCCGGGCGAGGGAGCAGGACGGGCGCGGCGAAGGCTTCGGAGGGCGGCGGCGCATGGGCTCCCTCCGGCCCAGATCTGGACCAAGGGCTCGCGGCGGGCCCGGAGGGCCATGGGAGGTGGGAGGAAGTGGGAGGCACGTGGCGGGCTTGAGTGGCTCCAGCGGCGGGACGGCGGCGCTGGCTCAGGCGGTGGCGCCAAGTGGCGGACGGGCAAGCGGGCGGGCGCGAAATGGAGGTGGCTGCGACTGATTCCGAGGAGGAGGGGTGGCTGCGGCCGGGAGGTAGGGGAGGACTAGGCTGCCCAAAATGGAAGGAAGGGGTCCATATATAGCATGAGGGGCTAGGGTTGGGGTTTGAGGCCAAGCTTGAGCTGTTCGATCTCGACGGACGGTCCGGAGCGAGAGG
Source organism: Aegilops longissima (assembly GCA_021605205.1). NCBI lineage: Eukaryota > Viridiplantae > Streptophyta > Magnoliopsida > Poales > Poaceae > Aegilops > Aegilops longissima. The sequence continues at coordinate 305,300,170 of CM038682.1, forward strand.
GGGGTGGGCTAGTGGGCTGTGAAGAGGAGTAGGGCTGAGGTGAGAGGGAAGGAGTGCAGCCCAGTAGCTGTTTCCGGAGACCGAAAACAACCGACGATAATACCGGCAAGGGTGCCGCTATATATTTAATGGTTGGGCTATCAAACGAGCTCCGAATGCGACGAAACTTGACAGGCGCTCTGTCTACACTATAATAAGACCGCATGGCAAGTTGCATCCCATTCCGAGAACATTTTTCGGCCACTCACGAAACGATGTAAAGGAGGACGCCAGAGGACATAGGAGTGCCGGATTGCAAAACGGACAACGGGGAAAATGCTCGGATGCATGAGACGAACACGTATGCAAAATGAAATGCACATGATGACATGATATGAAATGCAGATGATGACATGGCAAAATGCAACACGCAAGCAAAAGACATGGCAAGGACGGCGAATAACTGGCGGACACCTGGCGCATCAAATCCGGGGCGTTACAGCTGGCCCCCTAGATCCATCTAGAGGAGGGCCGTCCCCCATAGGGTTTCCAACTAGGAGGGGGCTCCTCACTGGGGCAGCGCCCTAGGTTTCCAACCCTAGGCGCCTTGCCTTTGGGGTGCGCACCAGCCTACTAAGGGGCTGGTTCCCACCCAACTACAGCCCATTAGGTCCTTCGGGGCAGGTGGACCCTCCCGGTGGACCCCCGGAACCTCTTCGGTGGTCCCGGTACAATACCGATAAACCCAGAAACCTTTCCTGTGATCAAATCGACTTCCCATATATAAATCTTCACCTCCGACCATTCCGAACTCCTCGTGACGTCCGGGATCTCATCCGGACTCAACAACATTCGCAACCACGCATATCTATTCCCTATAACCCTAGCGCCATCGAACCTTATGTGTAGACCCTACGGTTCGGACAATGCGCACATGACCAAGACATCTCCCCGGCCAATAACCAACAGCGGGATCTGGATACCCATGTTGGCTCCCACATGTTCCACGATAATCTCATCGGATGAACCACAATGTTAAGGATTCAATCAATCCCGTATATGATTCCCTTTGTCTACCGATATAGCACTTGCCCGAGATTCGATCGTCGGTATACCGATACCTTGTTCAATCTCATTACGGCAAGTCTCTTTACTCGTTCCGTAACACATTATCCTGTGACCAACCCCTTAGTCACATTGATCTCATTATGATGATGTCTTACCGAGTGGGCCCAGAGATACCTCTCCGTCATACGGAGTGACAAATCCCAGTCTCGATTCATGCCAACCCAACAGATACTTTCGGGGATACCCGTAGTGTACCTTTATAGCCACCCAGTTACATTGTGACGTTTGGCACACCCAAAGTACCCTTACGGTATCCGGGAGTTGCACAATCTCATGGTCTAAGGAAAAGATACTTGACATTAGAAAATCTTTAGCGCATTTAACTACACGATCTTGTGCTATGCTTTGATTGTCTTGTCCATCACATCATTATCCTAATGATGTGATCCCGTTATCAATGACATCCTATGTCCATGGTTAGGAAACTGTAACCATCTATTGATCAACGAGCTAGTCAACTAGAGGCTCACTAGGGACATGTTGTGGTCTATGTATTGACACATGTATTACGATTTCCAGATAACACAATTATAGCATGAACAATAGACAATTATCATGAACAAGGAAATATAATAATAACCATTTTATTATTGCCTCTAGGGCATATTTCCAACAGTCTCCCACTTGCACTAGAGTCAATAACCTAGTTACATTGTGATGAATCGAACACCCATAGAGTTCTGGTGTTGATCATGCTTTGCACGTGGAAGAGGTTTAGTCAATGGATCTGCGACATTCAGGTCCGTATGCACTTTACAAATCTCTATGTCTCCATCTTGAACATTTTCACGAATGGAGTTGAAGTGACGCTTGATATTCCTGGTCTTCTTGTGAAACCTGGGCTCCTTGGCAAGGGCTATAGCTCCAGTGTTGTCACAGAAGAGAGTCATCGGGCCCGACGCATTGGGAATAACTCCTAGGTCGGTAATGAACTCCTTCATCCAGATTGCTTCATGTGCTGCCTCCGAGGCTGCCATGTACTCCGCTTCACATGTAGATCCCGCCACGACGCTTTGTTTGCAACTGCACCAGCTGACTGCCCCACCATTCAAAATATACACGTATCCGGTTTGTGACTTGGAGTCATCCAGATCTGTGTCGAAACTAGCATCGACGTAACCCTTTACGATGAGCTCTTCGTCACCTCCATAAACGAGAAACATATCCTTAGTCCTTTTTAGGTACTTCAGGATATTCTTGACCGCTGTCCAAAGGTTCCATGCCGGATTACTTTGGTACCTTCCTACCAAACTTACGGCAAGGTTTACATCAGGTCCGGTACACAACATGACATACATAATAGACCCTATGGCCGAGGCATAGGGATGACACTCATCTTTTCTATCTTCCGCCGTGGTCGGGCATTGATCCGCGCCAATCTCACACCTCGCAATACAGTAAGAACCCTTCTTTGACTGATCCATATTGAACTTCTTCAATATCTTGTGAAGGTATGTGCTTTGTGAAAGACCAATGAGGCGTCTCGATCTATCTCTATAGATCTTGATGCCTAATATATAAGCAGCTTCTCCAAGGTCCTTCATTGAAAAACACTTATTCAAGTAGGCCTTTATGCTTTCCAAGAGTTCTATATTATTTCCCATGAATAGTATGTCGTCCACATACAATATGAGAAATGCTACAGAGCTCCCACTCACTTTCTTGGAAACACAGGCTTCTCCATAAATCTGTGTAAACCCAAACGCTTTGATCATCTCATCAAAACGAATGTTCCAGCTCCGAGATGCTTGCACCAGCCCATAGATCGAGCGTTGGAGCTTTCGTACCTTGTCAGCATTCTTAGGATCGACAAAACCTTCCGGCTGCATCATATACAATTCTTCCTTAAGGAAACCATTAAGGAATGCCGTTTTGATGTCCATTCGCCATATCTAATAATCATAGAATGCGGCAATTGCTAACATGATTCGGACAGACTTCAGCTTCACTACGGGTGAGAAGGTCTCATCGTAGTCAACCCCTTGAACTTGTCGATAACCCTTAGCGACAAGCCGAGCCTTATAGATGGTTAATTTACCATCCGCTCGTGTTCTTCTTAAAGATCCTTTATTTTCTATGGCTCGCCGATCATCGGGCAAGTCACCAAAGTCCATACTTCGCTTTCATACATGGATCCTATCTCGGATTTCATGGCTTCAAGCCATTTGTCTAATCCGTCCCGCCAACGCTTCTTCATAGTTCAAGGTTCACCATTGTCTAACAACATGATTTCCGTGACAGGGTTGCCGTACTACTGGTGCGGAATGTGTCCTTGTGGACCCACGGTTCAAGAGCAACTTGATCTCAAGTTTCATGATCATCATTATTAACTTCCTCTCTAGTCGGTGCAGGCACCACAGAAACATTTTCTTGAGCTGCGCTACTCTCTGGTTCAAGAGGCAATACTTCATCAAGTTCTACTTTCCTCCCACTTACTTCTTTCGAGAGAAACTCTTTCCCTAGAAAGGATCCATTCTTGGCAACAAAGATCTTGCCTTCGGATTTGAGGTAGAAGGTATACCCAATAGTTTCCTTAGGGTATCCTATGAAGACGCATTTTTCCGACTTGGGTTCAAGCTTTTCAGGTTGAAGTTTCTTGACATAAGCATCGTATCCCCAAACTTTCAAAAACGACAGCTTAGGTTTCTTCCCAAACCATAATTCATACGGTGTCGTCTCAACGGATTTCGACGGAGCCCTATTTAAAGTGAATGCGGTAGTCTCTATAGCATAACCCCAAAACGATAGCGGTAGGTCGGTAAGAGACATCATGGATCGCACTATATCCAATAGAGTGCGATTTTGATGTTCGGACACACCATTACGCTGAGGTCTTCCAGGCGGCGTGAGTTGTGAAACAATTCCACATTTCCTTAAGTGTGTGCCAAATTCATGACTCAAATATTCTCCCCCACGATCTGATCGTAAGAACTTGATTTTCCTGTCACGTTGATTCTCAACCTCACTCTGAAATTCCTTGAAATTTTCAAAGGTCTCAGACTTGTGTTTCATTAAGTAGACATACCTATATCTACTTAAGTCATCCGTGAGGGTGAGAACATAGCGATAACCACCGCGAGCCTCAATGCTCATTGGACCGTACACATCAGTATGTATGATTTCCAATAAGTTGGTTGCTCGCCCATTGTTCCGAGAACGGAGTCTTGGTCATTTTGCCCATGAGGCATGGTTCGTGACGTGTCAAATGATTCATAATCAAGAGACTCCAAAAGTCTATCTGCATGGAGTTTCTTCATGCGTTGACACCAATGTGACTAAGGCGGCAAGTACACAAGTATGTGGAACTATCATTATCAACCTTACATCTTTTAGCATTCACACTATGAATATGTGTAACATCACGTTCGAGATTAAATAAGAATAAACCATTGACCAGCGGGGCATGACCATAAAACATGTCTCTCATATAAATAGAACAACCATCATTCTTAGATTTAAATGAGTAGCCATCTCGCATTAAACGAGATCCAGATACAATTTTCATGCTCAAAGCTGGTACTAAATAACAATTATTGAGGTTTAAAACTAACTGTAGGTAAATGTAGAGGTAGCGTGCCGACGGCGATCACATCGACCTTGGAACCATTCCCGACGCGCATCGTCACCTCGTCCTTCGCCAGTCTCCGCTTATTCCGCAGCTCCTGTTTTGAGTTACAAATATGAGCAATTGCACCAGTATCAAATACCTAGGAGCTACTACGACCGCTGGTTAGGTACACATGAATAACATGTATATCACATATACCTTTGGTATTGCCGGCCTTCTTATCCGCTAAGTACTTGGGGCAGTTCCACTTCCAGTGACCGTTTCCCTTGCAATAAAAGCACTCAGTCTCAGGCTTGGGTCCAAGCTTTGGCTTCTTCCCGGCAACAGGCTTATCGGGCGCGGCATGTCCCTTGCCGTCCTTCTTGAAGTTCTTCTTACCCTTGCCTTTCTTGAACTTAGTGGTTTTATTCACCATCAACACTTGATGTTCCTTTTTGATCTCCACCTCCGCTAATTTCAGCATTGAATACACCTCAGGAATGGTCTTTTCCATCCCCTGCATATTGAAGTTCATCACAAAGCTCTTGTTGCTATGTGGAGCGATCAAGGATTCTCATCAACGATCGCATCATCCGGAGATTAACTCCCAAATGAGATAAGCGGTTGTGCAACCCAGACATTTTGAGTATGTGCTCACGACGTAACTATTCTCCTCCATTTTATAATCTGAGAACTTGTCGGAGACTTCATATCTCTCGACCGGGCATGAGCTTGGAAAACCATTTTCAGCTCTTGGAACATCTCATATGCTCCGTGCTACTCAAACGCTTTTGGAGCCCCGGTTCTAAGCTGTAAAGCATGCCACATCGAACCAGGAGTAATCATCACTACGCTGATCGCCAAAGCGCTCATAACGCCTTGAGTTGTTTGGGAAAGCAGTGCTTCACCTAGCGGTGCTTCAAGGACATATGCTTTCTTGGCAGCTATGAGGATAATCTCGTGTTACGGACCCAATCCGTGTAGTTGCTACCATCGCCTTTCAGCTTGGTTTTCTAGGAACGCTGAAGTTGAGGGCAACATTAGCGTGGGCCATTTGATCTACAAGACATATTGCAAAGTTTTAGACTATGTTCATGATAATTAAGTTCATCTAATCAAATTATTTAATGAACTCCCACTCGATAGACATCCCTTTGGTCATCTAAGTGATACATGATCCGAGTCAACTAGGCCGTGTCCGATCATCACGTGAGACGGACTAGTCATCATCGGTGAACATCTTCATGTTGATCGATCTTCTATATGACTCATGTTCGACCTTTCGGTCTTCCGTGTTCCGAGGCCATGTCTGTACATGCTAGGCTCATCAAGTCAACCTAAGTGTATTGTGTGTGTACATCTGGCTTACACCCGTTGTATGCGAACGTTAGAACCTATTACACTCGATCATCACGTGGTGCTTCGGAACAACGGACCTTAGCAACGGTGCACAGCTAGGGGAACACAATTCTTGATATTTTAATGAGGGGTCATCTTATTTATGCTACCGTCGTTCTAAGCAAATAAGATTTTAAAACATGATAAACATCACATGCAATCGAATAGTGACATGATATGGCCAATATCATTTTGCTCCTTTTGATCTCCATCTTCGGGGCGCCATGATCATCATCGTCACCGGCATGACACCATGATCTCCATCATCATGATCTCCATCGTCGTGTCTTCATGAAGTTGTCTCGTCAACTATTACTTCTACTACTATGGCCAACGGTTTAGCAATAAAGTAAAGTAATTACATGACGTTTATGTTGACACGCAGGTCATAAATAAATTAAGACAACTCCTATGGCTCCTGCCGGTTGTCATACTCATCGACATGCAAGTCGTGATTCCTATTACAAGAACATGATAAATCTCATACATCACATATATCATTCATCACATCCTTTTGGCCATATCACATCACACGGCATATGCTGCAAAACAAGTTAGACGTCCTCTAATTGTTGTTGCAAATTTTTACGTGTCTGCTATAGGTTTCTTAGCAAGAATGTTTCTTACCTATGCCAAAACCACAACGTGATATGCCAATTTCTATTTACCCTTCATAAGGACCCTTTTCATCGAATCCGATCTGACTAAAGTGGGAGAGACAGACACCCGCTAGCCACCTTATGCAACTAGTGCATGTCAGTCGGTGGAACATGTCTCACGTAAGTGTACGTGTAAGGTCGGTCCTGGCCGCTTCATCCCACGATGCCGCCAATCAAGATAAGACTAGTAACGGAAAGGAAATTGACAAAATAGACGCCCACAACAACTTGTGTTCTACTCATGCATAGAAACTACGCATAGACCTAGCTCATGATGCCATCGTTAGAAGCGTTGAAATTAAAAAATTTCTACGCATCACCAAGATCAATCTATGGAGCTTACTAGCAACGAGAGGGCAGTGCATCTTAATACCTTTGAAGATCGCGATGCGGAAGCGTTGCAAGAACGCCGTCGGTGGAGTCGTACACAAAGCGATTCAGATCGCGGCCGAATCCGATCTAAGCACCGAACAACGGTGCCTCCGCGTTCAACACACGTGCAGCCCGGAGACGTCTCCCGCGCCTTCATCCAGCAAGGAGAGAGGGAGAGGTTGGGGAAGACTCCGTCTAGCAGCAGCACAATGGCGTGGTGGTGGTGGAGGAGCGTGGCACTCCAGCAGGGCTTCGCCAAGCACTGCGAGAGACGAGGAGGGAGAGGGGTAGGGCTGCGCCAAGAGAGAGGGAGACTCGTGTCTCTGGCAGCCCCAAAACCCCCACTATATATAGGGGAAGGGAAGGGGGGCCGGCCCCCTAGATCCATCTAGAGGGGGGGGGCAGCGGCCCCTCGATGGGGCAGCGGGCGCCCGCCTCAGGAGGGGGGGAGGGCCCCTAGGGTTTCCAACCCTAGGCGCCTTGGGCCCTTGGGAGGGCGCACCAGCCCACTAAGGGGCTGGTTCCCACCCAACTACAGCCCATTAGGTCCTTCGGGGCAGGTGGACCTCCGGTGGACCCCCGGAACCCCTTCGGTGGTCCCGGTACAATACCGATAAACCCCAAACCTTTCCTGGATCAAACGGACTTCCCATATATAAATATTCACCTCCGACCATTCCGAACTCCTCGTGACGTCCGGATCTCATCCGGGACTCGAAAACATTTGGTAACCACGCATATCTATTCCCTATAATCCTAGCGCCGTTTAACCTTAAGTGTAGACCCCGGGTTCGGGAACTATGCGCATATGACCGAGACATCTCTCGCCAATAACCAACAGCGGGATCTAGATACCCATGTTGGCTCTACATGTTCCACGATGATCTCATCGGATGAACCACGATGTCAAGGATTCAATCAATCCCAGATACGATTCCCTTTGTCTACCGATATAGCACTTGCCCGAGATTCGATCGTCGGTATACCGATACCTTGTTCAATCTCGTTACGACAAGTCTCTTTACTCGTTCCATAACACATCATCCCGTGACCAACCCCTTAGTCACATTGAGCTCATTACGATGATGTCTTACCGAGTGGGCCCAGAGATACCTCTCCGTCATACGGAGTGACAAATCCCAGTCTCGATTCGTGCCAACCCAACAGATACTTTCGGGGATACTCGTAGTGTACCTTTATAGCCACCCAGTTACATTGTGACGTTTGGCACACCCAAAGTACCCTTACGGTATCCGGGAGTTGCACAATCTCATGGTCTAAGGAAAAGATACTTGACATTATAAAAGCTTTAGCAGAGGAACTACACGATCTTGTGCTATGCTTATGATTGGGCCTTGTCCATCACATCATTATCCTAATGATGTGATCCCGTTATCAATGACATCCTATGTCCATGGTTAGGAAACCGTAACCATCTATTGATTAACGAGCTAGTCAACTAGAGGCTCACTAGGGACATGTTGTGGGTCTATGTATTCACACATGTATTACGATTTCCGGATAACACAATTATAGCATGAACAATAGACAATTATCATGAACAAGGAAATATAATAATAAACATTTTATTATTGCCTCTAGGGCATATTTCCAAACAAAAGTGGAGCCGGTGGAGACGAGGATGTGTTACCGAAGTTCCTTCCCTTTGAGGGGAGTACGTCTCCGTTGGAGTGGTGTGGAGGCACAATTCTCCCCAAGAAGCCACTAGGGCCACCGTATTCTCCTCACGCCCTCACACAATGCGAGATGCCGTGATTCCACTATTGGTGCCCTTGGAGGCGGTGACCGAGCCTTTACAAACAAGGTTGGGGCTATCTCCACAACTCAATTGGAGGCTCCCGACGATACCACGGAGCTTCACCACAATGGAATGTGGCTCCGAGGTGACCTCAACCGTCTAGGTTGCTCAAACACCCAAGAGTAACAAGATCCACGAAGGATTAGTGGGGGGAATCAAATTTCTCTTGGTGGAAGTGTAGATCCGGGCCTTCTCAACCAATCCCCAAAGAATCAACAAGTTTGATTGGCTAGGGAGAGAGATCGGGCAAAAATGAGCTTTGGAGCAACAATGGAGCTTGGGGGAAAAGATATGAGTCAACTTGGACAAGAAGACCTCCTTTTATAGTGGGGGAACCAATCCAACCGTTACCCCCCTCTTCAGCCCGCACAAAGCAGTACTACTGCTCAATAGAGCGGTATTACAGCTGGTCGATGCGGTACTACTGCAACCGCCAGCGGTACTATCGCATAGACTGAGAGTAGACGAAGTAGAGGGAGAACGAGAGAGAGAAAGGGGGTATGGGCGGCACTGGTAGCGGTGGTAGCCGCGGTACTACCGATCATGGTCGGTACTACCGCTGCTCGCTGCCATTATCGCCATTATCGCAAGCACAACCCGACACGAGAAAAATGCATCTCGAAGTCGAGGCGGTAGCGCTGTTTAACCAGGATGGTATGCGTCGTCGATGCCACAAGCGGCATTACCACTATAGGACAGCGGTACTGCCGCTTGAGGACCACAGGCGGTACTACCGCTTCCTCCTCACAGTCTACAAAACTGTTAAAACAACAAACTCCAAGGAGAGGAAAGGAGCCGGGGGTGCAACAATGACGTGTACGTGATGATTCCACCCTAGCCTTTCCAATGCGGACCCCCTCTTGATAGTACGGTGTCTCCTAGGACTCAAGTCCACCAAACTGAAACGAGGTAGACTACACCGTCTTCACATAAAGCTCCGAGGGGGAACCAAATCGTCTTGTGCCTAGACATGAGATATCTGAAATGCTCAATGCACACGATTAGTCCGCAAAAGCATTGTCATCAATCACCAAAACCAGTTAGGGAGAAATATGCCCTTACAATCTCCCCCTTTTTGGTGGATTGATGACAATACGGGATTTGCACATTGGATATAAAATGAAACATAAGCAAACCCAACATCTACAAAATATAGACAGGCTCCCCCTAGATGTGTGCACTTTATAGAGATGCTTAGGATTGCACGGCACACATACTAGGATCAACACTCCCCCTATATTTTTTAAACAAGGCAATCCTTGCAACAATATGAATGACACTAAGCATGGAGGCAAGGTAACGTAATGAGCATGAAGTAAAGGGCACAAGATAGTATAAGCTCACAATCTACTAAACATACTAGACAAAAGGATAAGGCAATAAGATAAGCTGAGAACATATGTCATACACCATATGATAGTCTCCTGGACTCACACGAACACAACAACAAACCAACAAACCAAAGCAAACGAAGGTTCAATAGAACAAAAACAAAGCAAAACTAGACTTGACACAAGACTCACAAATTCTACACTCTCTCCCCCTTTGGCATCGAGACACAAAAAAGGCGGGGAGGACACCTACGACATAGCTTCACTACAAAAAAAAGACACATCCGTGACATTTTGGGCCGAACGAATTTTTTTTCTGTCATACATATGAAACTTCTATGACGATAACTGTGACAAAACCCGGTATAATCATAGATGTGGTGGGCTCCTACTTCTATGACAAAAAATCATGATAGAAAATGGGCTTTCCGTCCTGGGCGGGCCGGAGACGCAGCTGCATGACATTCTTTGGGCCGTCCATGACGGAAAAAACCATGGTAGAAGCGAGGGGAGGAAAATTTCGGGAGTTCCTGCTACGGGGGAGGTCGGGGTCGAAGCGATGCACGCTTTCTCTCGTACACGTGACGCTGCGTGTGTGTAGGCGTTGGCTCTAATCAACCCGAAAGCGAGGCATTGGGCTCTAATCAACCCGAGCGACAGACCGCAGTTACGCGTTATCGAACCCGAGCGATCGATCGATGGTGTTAATCGAACCCGATCGAAGCGATTCTTCGCCATCGCTGCTAATCAAGCCGATCGATGGGATGAAATAAAGGAGCGCTTGCGGGGGGGTTGGATGAACAAGGAGCGGTGGCATTGCCTCTGGATGAACAGGACCCCGTGGTGTGGTGGAGGGCTGGATGAACAGTAGACGGTGGAGGGGTGCCCGTGGAGGGGTGGATGAATAGGACCCCGTGGTATGGAGGGCTGGATGAACAGTAGACGGTGGAGGGGTGGATGAACATGACCCCGTGGTGTGGAGGGCTGGATGAACCGTTGACGGTGGAGGGGTGGATGAACAGGACCCCCGTGGTGTGGAGGGCTGGATGAACAGTAGACGGTGGAGGGGTGGTTGAACAGTAGCCGGTGGAGTAGCGCGCGGTGGAGGCTGGATGAACAGGAGCCCGTGGAGGCTAGATGAACAGGAGCCCGTGGAGGCTGGAGGAGGTCGACGGTGGAGATGAACAGTATCCCGTGGAGTCCCGTTTTGTGGTACGCCACACCCTCCCGATGAACAGGACCCCCATTTCAACCTAGTGCTCCAACACAAGTCTGCTTCTCCATTTTGCGGCACGCCACACCCTCCCAATCAACAGACCCCTGCTTCGACCGTAGGAGGTCCGCTTTCTCCGCTTATGGCACGCCACACCCTCCCGATCAACAGACACCTGCTTGACCGTAGGAGGTCCGCTTCTCCGCTGTGCGGCACGCCAGCCTCGCTTCCATCACCTCTTCCGCCTAAGTCCTCCCGATGAACACGATGCATTCCGCTGCCTCCCCATGAACACGCACGACGACGCTGTTTCTCCGTTCGACCCAGCCATGTACACGAGCCTCGCCAGACGTATCGCGCCAGTAGGCGTTCGAGACCCGCCCAGATGTACACATACGCGGGCAGATTTTTCTTGCACCGCCGCCTCTACTATGACACGTGCGCGCCTCTACATCCACCAGATATATGTACGCATACACGGTCGCACCGAATGACAATGCTACGACGCTCGACTAGGTGGGTCCCGACCGCCGTGCACTTCCTTGCGGCGAAGATGTAGCTGGTGGGTCCCAGCAGTCGGGGGCGGAATACGGTGGCCCGTCCGTGGGTCCCCGCTACCAGGTGGAGGAATAATTATTTTGCACGTAATAAGGAGGCACTTCCTTGTCGCGGCAGGACCCACCTGTCACCTCTCCACGCATACCCACGTCCGATGGAAGCCGCTCGACCACGTTGACCACGCCGAGAGAGCACCGTGGCGGTGGACGACGGCGAGGCCTAGGAAGGGACAATGCGGAGCCGGGAAGACGCTGGCAAAGGATGCCCACGCCAGAGGAGCACGAGGGCACCGTTCGCGTGTGAGGCTGCTGCCGCCAGAGAGTAACAGGGGTGTGGGTGAGTAGAGGGATGGCCTCGCCAGCGGTGGGAGTAGTAGGGCGGTGAGGCCTCCGGCGCGATCGCATCCGCAACGGAGGCAGGAGCATGAGGCACGACACGCGCTGGTTTGGGCGGCCGGAGCAAGAAGACCAGAGGTTGAAGAAACACTCACGCCGTTGGATGGACATCGAACGGTCACCGAGCTAGAATCGCATATTGACTAAGTTGACAAAGCCCTCCGTCCCGTCAACTTAGTAGGCCACAAGTCAGCCTGCCACTATACTCGGGTCCCAGCCTAATGTCAGGCAGATTCATTTTTTGTGCGTATAAGGAGGCACTTCCTTGCGTGCGAAGATATAGCTGGTGGGTCCGAGCAGTCCGCAGCGGTAAATTTTTTTCGCGAAATACAGAGGCCCTTTCGGTGGGTCCCTGATGTCAGGTGGAGGAATCATTATTAAGGAGGCATTTCCTTGCGTGCGGCCGTGGACCCAGCTGTTGGCCTCTCCACGCATGTACCCACTTCAGATGCATGTCGGTCGTTGACTGACGTTGACTAGGCCGCACCGAGAGCACTGTATGTGGACTACAACAGGCCTAGGAAGGAACGCACGGAGGCAGGGAAGACTCGCAGCTTGTTTCCCATGCGAGGGGAGTACGACTTTACGAGGGTTTATCTGTTCGCTGCCGCCGGAGAATAACAGCAGTGTGGGTGAGTAGAGGGATGGCTAGGCCAGCGATGGGAGTACGGTGGGCGGTGAGGCTTCACGCGGCAAAGACAAATGGTACCAGGGAAGGAGGGAGCAGCAGTCCCGCCGGTGCTTGTTTGAGCGGCCGGAGCAGAAGAGCAGAGATTGAAGAAGACGACGGCCATTGGATGGACATCCAACATCCACCGCTAGGCGCAACCTTTTTAGGAAAGCCTCAAATCAGGAAAACAGCATACAGCCCATCTGCCATTATTTCTAATAGTTTTAGGCCATTTTCTAATTCTTAAGGTTTTTTGGAGCCCATATTCTTTTGTTAGCATTACAGCCAAATTGTGGCCACGGTTAAAAATTATACTAAATTTTGCATATTTCGTGCAGTCCAACTGTTTTTAATCCCAAATTTCGACTCACATTCAAACTGATTTTAAAAATAAATGTATATCAATATAAAATCCAACAAATTATCCACGACAAAAATTAATGTAATTTAAAATCTTGAAATGAAAAAAAGATATTTGAAACTAATTGCCGTTTGATTTGTTTTAAAATGTACAGCCCATTTCTCATTACCGATGGGCCATTTTCTCGGCAGCCAAATGAAAGCTCTCCTCGCCTTGAAAGATTTGCAGCCCAACAGGCCCGACAAAGCGAATTTACTTGGAAAATCACAAAAAACTGGGCTGTGGCGTGGACCCAGCTGTCACCTTTCCATGTACAAGATTTTCCGATGGAAGTCGCTCTTGACCACTTTGACCACGCCGCCGAGAGCACCACGGCGATGGACGACGGCGAGGCCTAGAAGGGACGACGCGGAGCTGGGAAGACGTGGCAGTGGAAGCCCAGCGGAGAGGAGTACGAGGGTTCACCGTTCGCCAAGGTGTGAGGTTGCCGCCGCAGGCCTGGCCAGCGGTGGGAATAGTAGGGGCGGTGAGGTTTTCAAGGCAAAGACAACAGCCACGGAGGCAGGAGCATGTGGCACGACCGGGCGCTGCTTTGTGCGGCCGAGCAAGAAGACCAGAGGTTGAAGAAGCACTACGCCCATTGGATGGACATCGACGGTCACCGGAGCTAGAATCGCTCATATTGACTAAGTTGACAAAGCCCTCCGTCCCTGGCCAACTTTGTTGGCCCACAAGTCATCCTCCCGCTATGGTGGGTCCCACTAGTGGGGGTATTCATTTTTGTGCATAATAAGGAGGCACTTCCTTGCATGCAAAGATATAGCTGGTGGGTCCGACATGTTAGCGGGGGGGACTTTTTTCGCTAAATACGAGGCTCTTCCGTGGGTCCCCAATGCCGTGTGGAGGAATCATTATTTTGCGCAGATACCCACGGCCGATGGATGTCGCTCGCTGACTGTTGACCAGGCCACGCCGAGAGCACCATGTCAAGGGACGACGGGCAGGCCTAGGAAGGAACGACACTGAGCCGGGAAGACTCGGCAATGGTTGCCCATGCGGTGGGGAGTACGAGGGTTTACTGGTCCGGAAAATAACAGGAGGTGTGGGTGAGTAGAGGAATGGTGTCGGTAGACAAAAAGAGGGTACACTTTTGTACCCCTATAACTGCAGCACAGCAAAATGAGCCGCCGCCTACCACCACACCAAGCAAGGAAGGGAGGTGAGCCAAGGTAAGACCGAAGTTCGAGGAACTGAGCAACACCAAGGCCGTGACCACTAAGAGCCAAGGGACAAGCGGGCCTCCCGGCAAGATCCTTGCCGGGCCGGCTTTAGCAGCCCCAAAGAAGACCCTTGCCGCGCAACCGCCCCCACGCCTACGGAGCAAATCACCCTTGAGTCCATTGCCCCCATGGGGCAAGGATTCGGGAGACCCCTCCGCTGTGGCATGCAGATCTTTGTGAAGAAACATTCACAATCAGATATAGAAGATGACGACTCTTGGCGGATCCCAAATGAGAAGACCACAAGATCCCGCAAGCGCCTTGCCAGGGATAACAGCGCCGGCAAGGCCCTTGCCGAGGACATCCATAGGGCCACCATCGTGCCCACGCCGACTAAACCTCCACCGCCAGACGCATGCAAATGCCAACCCAACCAGTGGGCAGTGCACCTGCGGGCGGCATGCAGATTCGTGAAGACCCACCATCGCCCACCTCACCTGCCTCGCCTACATACATGGCATCACGTGCATCGCTGGCCAGGCACGGTTTCACAAGAAGGAGCGGCGACGATGAGACGCGCGTCGCCCCGCCCCGATAAAGCAAGGACACCTAAGCGGGATACATTAAATGTGCTCTTGTCATGTAATGCAAGGGATAACCTCGCATCATGCATTTTTCCACCTCCTCTGTGCCATCTGTGGCGCCCTTTTTCTATAAAAGGAGGCCCGAGGCACCAGAGAAGGATTCGCTTTTTGGAGCTCCTAACGCCCAGCTAGCTCAAGAATAGGAATGTACATCCATCAAAGCAGAGTAGGGTTTACGATCCTCGCGCCCAACCTCGATAAACAAACTGTACTATCTGCTTGATCCGCTTCTTCACGACCCGCGCCCGCTAACCGTAGTAGGGATTCTTGTGATCCCATAGGTGTCGCTCCCACCGACATCTTTGGCGCGCTGTAGGGGGCTAGCCAGAGAATTGACTCTAGCAAAGTAGTCAGCACTCCTTCGCCCTCGTGGCTCTTGGAGAAGGAAGGAGGCCGTAAGATCGACACTGAGCTTAATCGCAAATGTAAGCTAAGTTGCACTGAACCCTGATTTGTTTTATCCTTCTTATACGAAGTTATTCCCCCCCAGAGATGCCACACCTTTGTATGGGAAACCTGCACGCCAGGGGGCTCTCCCACGATCGGCAACGCCCTTGCCCTGTTTCGAGTCCGCTCAACAGCTCAAGCTGCCGCGCCGAGAATGGCGAGTAGCCTTCCACGATCAACAACGCCTCGATTCTCGACTCGAGTCAAGCTCGATACCGAGCGGCCACGCTCGTAATGGTAAGGTGGCTCGTCCGGCAAAGACGCATACCCGCAGGCCCATGGGGATCCGTCCCAAAACGCCGCTTAGGGCTTCAGACCGCTAACCTACCCAATCGACGTAGGGCGCACATACAAAGATAAATTGAATGGGGAAATAATGTGCATGAAAATTAAGTGTACTGCAAAAGTTATGTTACATCACATCATTGCTGCGGTTTTAATGAAAGATAAAATTTGTCTTAGTCGGGAACCTGCAGCGGCGAATAAGAACGGGATGCCTAATCCCGGTGCTGGCCTTCCACCCTCTTGATTTCGTCGATGCTGCTGATGATGGGCTTGATGCGCCCTTGAGCACCGTGGAGGTCGCACCATCCGCAAGCTACCCATCGCGCTTCAAGTCGAGGTCGGGATTCCAAAGACGCCATCTAGGTGAGGACCTTGGTCATGGCCCTCCAAGCAAAGTCGCTGGCCTCCCGACCAACGTGGCAGCCTCGCCGAGTGAAGATAAGCCAAGGCTCCAAGGACGCCTCGAAGAACTGGGTCAGCTTGGCGTTGATGGTCCCGCTGCGCTTAGGGGCATACCTCACGTTTGGCATCCCCATGGTGGCCAACTGCAAGGTGACCCTGCCGGCGACGTCCTCCAGACGGCTGATCCACCTGTTCTCGCCCGCCACATATTCCCGGTGGGAGGCGGCCTCGTTCGCCCGCAGCTGCTTCTCCTCCTCTAGGCTCCTAGTCAAGGTCTCCTCCCGAGCCTTGCTCTTAGACAACATCTTCTCGAGATTCTCCAGCTTCAGCTTGAGATCTCTGATGGAGTTTTGCGCTTCGGAGAGCTCCCCATCCCCGCTGATGACCGCTCCTTGCGCCTCTAACAAGGCGATGTTGAGCGTGCTCTTCTTGTTGGACAGCTTGAGGGCCTGCTCCTTCAGCTCTTCCCGCTCTACCTCCAACTCCTTTACCTTGCCGGCATGGGCTGTGAGCCTGCATCGAGTGCCTCTTTGTGCCTCTCGCTCCACCATGAGTCCGTCGCACGACAAGGGCCTCGAGCTCCTCATCCTTACCGCGGAGTGTTGCGGCAAGCTTCGCCTCACGCACGATGAGGTCCTCTTCCTGGGAATCCAATGCGGCTTGATGCTGGTTCCGGGCGGCCTCGTCCGCGGCAGCCAAGTTCGCCGCCTTTTCCTGGGCCTTCTTGATGTCAGCCATCTTCATGGTGAGCTCTACATCGCGCTTGGTCAATTCCCCCTGAAAGGCCCTCTGCTCCTCGCGAGTCTGGTGAAACCAGGTCTGCGTCTCAGCAACACGCGCCTTGAAGTCCACCTCCGCCTTGTCCATCGTTGCCATCCTGGACTTAACCTTGTCCAGACGGGCATGGTAGAGCACTTGGAATTTTCGGAAATTGGCCCTGTCGGTGTCAAAACCGGCGGATCTCGGGTAGGGGGTCCCAAACTGTGCGTCTAGGTGGATGGTAACAGGAGACAAGGGCGCGACAGTTTTACCAGGTTCGGGCCCTCTCGATGGAGGTAAAACCCTACTCCTGCTTGATTAATATTGATGATATGGGTAGTACAAGAGTAGATCTAGCACGAGATCAATGAGGCTAAACCCTAGAAGCTAGCCTATGGTATGATTGTTGTGTTGTCCTACGGACTAAAACCCTCCGGTTTATATAGACACCGGAGAGGGCTAGGGTTACACAGAGTCGGTTACAATGGTAGGAGATCTACATATCCGCATCGCCAAGCTTGCCTTCCACGCCAAGGGAAGTCCCTTCCGACACGGACGAAGTCTTCAATATTGTATCTTCATAGTCCAGAGTCCTACGAAGGTATATTCCGCTATCCTAACACCCCTAATCCAGACTCCTCAAGAGCCCCCAGAACCAGGCTTCAATGATGACGAAGTCCGTTCGCAGATTGTCTTCGCATTGCAAGGCGGGTTCCTCCTCCAAGTACTTCATAGAAGATTTTGAACACAAAGGATAGTGTCCGGCTCTGCAAGATAAGTTTCCACATATTGCCATAGAGAGAATAACATTTACACAAATCTAATCTGCTGACGTATTCGGAGCGCGACATCACACTACGGCCAAGCCTTTATTTGAATCGTTTTTACTCCCCACCTCAAATGCTTTTCTGTAGGCGGTTTCTTGGCACGCCTTGTCAAAGGTAGATCGTGTCCCTTTATTTACGGGATTCTCATCAATACAGACGTGGTAACCCAACCGCGCCATTGATTACAGCGCTTGGGAGATAAGCGAGTTTTATCAGGCTGGTGGGGACGCACAGCTGCATCCGCCCATATAAGGGGATAAGGATCCACCTTTTCACCCACGCCTTCTTCCTCCTTTGCCTATCCTTCTTCTGCGCACTCGAGCTCCAGCGCCCAAGTCCGCACTTCCCACCTCGACCTTCTCCAGCCATGTCCGGAGCGGGAGGCAAGTGGATGGTCTCCTCCGTCATGGAGGGGCACATCAAAAAACTGAGGAAGGCCGGATACTTGTCTAACGACATCGCGCACCGGCTTCCCGAAGAGGGGCAGCTCCTCCCCACCCCAAGGCCCCATGAGAGGGTAGTGTTTCTCCCCCATTTCCTCCGTGGACTGGGCTTTCCTCTCCACCCATTCGTCCGGGGGCTCATGTTCTACTATGGCCTGGATTTCCACGATCTGGCCCCGAACTTCGTCCTCAACATCTCGGCGTTTATCGTCGTGTGCGAGGCTTTCCTCTGCATCCGCCCCCATTTCGGCCTATGGCTCAAGACTTTCAACGTCAAGCCAAAGGTGGTGCGCGGCAACCAGGCGGAGTGCGGAGGTGCCATGGCGGGCAAGATAGCCAACCTCCTATGGCTCGAGGGCTCCTTCATGGAGACCTTGAAGGGGTGGCAATCGGGGTGGTTTTACATCACCGAGCCGCGCGACCCTGATTGGGTCGCAGCCCCCGAGTTCTGGTCCGGACCCCCTACGCGGCTCACATCCTGGAAAGAGACGGGCTTGTCGTGGGGCAACGAGGGAGAGGTAACTGGACTGCAAACATGCATCCAAACCCTGGTGAACAAGCAGCTCAAGCTTGTCAACGTAGTCCAGGTTATGCTCATCCGTCGGATCCTCCCGTGTCAATGACGGGCTTTCAACCTGTGGGAGTTCGACCTGGCGCAGCACCGAACTTTGAGCAGGCTCTTCGACACGACGTACGATGATGCCTAGAAGGTGCTATTCAAGGGCGCCGAGGCTCCCGCATCCGCGTCCGAAGACCACGGGTTCAGCACGCAGCGTCACACCAGCGTGGTAAGCTATTTTTACCTTTTATAGGATATTAGTTTTTCATAGTTTGACTCTATGCGGGATCTAAGCTCCCTTACCTTTGACAGATTGGCAAAGCGAAGTCCGACAGATCGACCGTCCGCCCTTTTCGATCAAGACCCACCGATGCTCGCTTAGCTTAAGTTGTTGGTTCCGCACCCTATGCGGTGCCGGAGAAGAAGGCCACAGGGACTCGAAAGAGTGCCCGACGCCTGGAGGTGTCAGATTCATCATCCGAAGAATCCGAGACGGGCTCCTCCCGTGAAGACGAGGAGGAAGAAGAAGAAACCTCTCCCCCTCTAGCGGGGGGAGGAAAGAAAAGGAAGGCCACCCCAACCGGGGAGGCCGAAGGGTCCAAGAAGGGGAAGACCTTTCCTCCGGACTACTCCACCGACGCCGACGACAGCGAAGAGGAGTGGCCGCACAGGGCCAAGCGCCCGACGAAATCGTAAGTATCTGGATACCAGAGTTATTTATAGTATTCCTTTATTGCACAGCTTTTCCTTATTTCGAATATGATCATGCAGACGAAGTCGCCGAGCTGCCTCGATTCGGCCGGATGAATTCACTTCCGTGGCTACTCCGCCCTACTGGACGATGCCAAGTGTTGTCCCAATAGGTTCCAAGTCAGGAGGAGGTGATCCTGAATGCGCCGCAAGGCGACCTTCCGGATTCCAGGAGTAAAGGGGATGGAACCCCTGTGGCTCCAAGTCCGACTTTGAGCCGACACCGCTATAAACCTTCAATGGTTCCGACTCGTAGGTGGCCTCCTTCCAAGAGGAGCAAGCTCGCCGAGCTTGCTGTGACCTCCGCCTAACCGAGGCATCGGACAATTTGTCGGAGGTGCTTAACGCGCCCATCGACGAGGAGCACCGCACTGTTATGAGTGCGGTATCCAGAGGTTCAATCGCCAAGAGCGGACTGACTGAAGCTTGTGCCACCTTTTAACAGTGCTTTGAGGTAAGTAAAGAGTATGTAAAAATACTACCGTGATAGACAAAGAGCCCCCGATGCTCTGCTTATGCTCGGAAAGAAAAGCCTAATAGAGAATCTAATATAATTGCAGGAGTCTAACAAAAAATGAGTCAATATGTATGCAGGCTTCAGCTGCATCACCGACCGATCATGGAGGTGGGCACACTGAAGCAGGGCCTCGAGCGATCCGAGCAAGAGCTCGGCCTTGCCAAGCAGCAGCTCGAGGAAAAAGAAGGTAAGAGATACCTTATAGAAAAATATATCAAATATACAATTGCAAAAAATGACAGGATTAACGCGGCTATTGTAGGGGCCACGTCTGAGGTGGCGACCCTGAAGCAAGCGTTGTTCGAGGCCGAGAAGAGGGCGGCCACGGAGCATGCTGAGCGGGAGAGGTATGAGGCCCAGGTTGGCGAGGTACGCAAGAGCTCCAGGCTCTCATGAAAAAACATGAGAGTTTGGAGCTTGACTCAAAGACGCGAGCGTCCGAGCTCGCGGCGGCTATTGAAAATGCCAAGTCTGCTAAGGCCGAATCCTAGAAGGCCCTCCAGGAGTTGGATGCGGTGAAAAAGATAGTGGCGGGTAAGGCATTCTTTATGCAAAGCAAACATGTAAAAGTGAGTTACTTGTTACTTACCTGAATCCGGAGCTCTCCAGGAGCATTTGCAGATTTACCCCGAGTGTGTCCGATGTCACAGATTCTACCGAGCCGAGGAGGGCAGCTCGACGGAGAAGGCGCTCGGTCTCAAGATAAGCCGAGGCCGACACCTGCGTTCTCGAGCGCACCAAGCCAAGCAACCGGTCGAGCTCCACAAGGTGGCCGAACAGTGCCATGAAGGGCCTCATAGTTCGCCTGGGCCCGGAGAGGCTCGCCTCGGGAGCTACTTCTGGTGGTGGTGGCTGGTGGAGGCCTGTCCAAGGCTCAAGTCATCAAGTTAGCCCGCTCTGCACCGAAGGTGCTCAGAGGGCCTTGCCCGCAAGCTAAGGTGCACTCAAAGTGTTGATGCCGAGAAGCTAGTGAAGGACGGGCCATCACTGGGAAAGAGCACCGCAAGCCCGAAATGTATTATAAGGACGTTCGAGGGTGCTCACTTTGTGGCGGATGAATGTGCCAGATGTAATTTTGAGTAAACTCGCTGCTCTGTCCCCGGGTGGCGCCAAAAACTTGTTCATATGCGCTAAGCAATGCTTTTTGAATTTAAAATATTACCTTCAGGCGGCTGTTTATCAAATTTGAGAGATGGCGAGTCGTCGCTTCTCGCCCCCATGCCATTAGTGTCGGGTGTTCGGATAAACCTCGAGCGCTTTTTCCCCATGTTTGGGTCCTTTGAGGAGGCGCCAAAGACAACGTAACAAGGCAATCGGACTATAATGCTTGAACACTCACTTAGCCATAGAATTCTATAATTTTAAATTTCGCGAAGCTCCCTAGTATTCGAAGACCGAAGTTCGGGCGCTATCCACGCCTTTGGCCGGACAAAGTCGACTCGCCTAAGCGCATTAGTCTTTAGGGACTCAAGAACCTCTCTTTAAAGAACCAACTCTCGCTTCATCATGACAAATGGCTTTAGCTTTCATCGAGGTGCTCAGCTCAGCTCAACTGGGGCACAAGCGCAGTAGTTCTCCTAGTGCTACCTTAGCCGATATAGCGGAACGTAAGGCACCAAAACATAGGAGCCGCAAACCCAACTATTGACCCAAGACATGATTCGACCCAATGCATATAATGCTACAAGTTCAAAAGTCAGATTTGTTATAGTGTTCGACTTCTCACACCATATTGAGGGGTACTAAAGCCCCTGGCGTATTTGCCGTACCAAGGTGTACGGGTGCAACATGTCGTCAATGAACATATATTTGTAAAAAAGAGTAATGCAAAAATAGACAAATGTTATGCGTTGTTTATTAAAAAGTCTGCGATCAAGGCAGAACGATACAGATAACGCGATAAGCAAAAGGTTGGACTATTTAATATGTCCGCTCTGTGGCTGGCCATGGAATTGTATGTAAAAGTATACCGCTCGTGATAGAGACCACCCGAGTTCCGTGAATGCGGCATGGCTTGTCCGCTTCCCTCGTTTTAGGATCGCTTTGTCCGCAATTGTACCGCCGGACAAGGCTTCCAAGAATTGAGTCCTGGAAAGTAAGAGAAAATTAAAATCGCAGCCCCTAGTGCGGTTTGCCGCAGTTTCGGGCGTGCCGTGATGGTGCCCTCCCTGCGCTCCATGGTATTTCGAGAGCGTAGTTATGTACGCTGCACTTGGTTTCATTTTCGCTGAGGGTGGGGTTGGGCCGATTACACGCCTTCTCTCGGAACGTGCTGCACGGTCTTCTTTAGGTTACTCCGGCGCTGCTTGACGGTGTCCGGACGCTAATGGCCGGACGAGAACCGCCGAGAGGCTGCTTTGTACTCCACTGTGAGGGTCAGCTGTGCCTCCGCTCGTGAGGGAGCGCTCGTGTTTCCATTGACCGTAATTACTCTCGAGGGCCTGGCATCTTGAGCTTTAGGTATGCGAGTGCGGCACCGCTGAACTTGGCGAATGCGGTTCGCCTTGAGCAGGCGGTGATAGCCACTTCGAACGGGACTATGTCAAAGATTAACTCTCGCTCGGAAATTATCCGAGATCCAAGACCACTTCTGGTGTAACTGAAGCCTCACATAGCTGGCCTCTACACCTGGTATGATGCCTTTAAAGGTCGCTTTTAGTGGGCTTAATCCTCAAGGGATCTATGCCCATTTTCCGCATCGTATCCTCGTAAAGCAGTGTTAAAGGTTGCTGTCGCCGGCCCATAAGGACTCTAGTGAGATGAAACTGACAATAATTGGGTTTAGAAACCAATGCGATAAATCTGCCATGACGGATGTTAGTGGGTGGTCCTTCGATCAAAGGTGATCGCAGAGGACCATGGGTTGAACTTTGGGGCGATCCGCTCCATCGCCAGATATGTCCTTTAACGCGCTTCCGCCTCCCTCTTGGGGATGTGGGTTGCGATATCATGTTCACCGTCCGCACTTGTGGGGTAAAACCTTCTCGCCCATCGTTGTCCGCTGCCGGGCTCTTCATCGTCATTGCTATGCAGCCCCTTGTCTTTACTTTCGCATTTAATCTGCTCGCTCGCTTGAACACCCAACAACTCGTTGGTGTGATTGGCTGTGGTTTAAAAGTGCCATGTATCCGCATAAGCGGTCGAGTATTCGGTCCAAATCGGACGAGCCTCGAGTATTTCTTTAATGGCTTTTTCCGCTAACCGGATTTATAGCTCGAACCCGCATTAATCGCCGGATGTTCAGATCGCCGCCATTAACGCGGCACTTTTGCTTATTGCGACGCCGACCGCTACTACACTGTCTCTCGGTATCTGAATTACTGTGGTTCTTGGTCATATTGTTGCTACGAGCAAGCTAGTTGTCTTCTCCCGCACAAAAGCGGTCATGAGTGTCGTGAGGGCTGCCATAGATTTTGGCTTGTCCTGTCCAAGGTGCCGGGCGAGCCACTCGTCACGGATATTGTGCTTGAAGGCTGCTAGGGCCTCTCGCGTCCTAGACAATCGACTATTTGATTTTTCTTTGTTAGAACCGTGGTCCTGAATTGCCCGGCCGATTCCCTCCGCTGCTGAATTATGTGTCTTAGGTCGTCTGCGCCTCTCGTGGTCGCACATAAGTGCCTCTGAAATTGTCGAGGAATGCGGCTTCAGTGTCCTCCCAACAACCGATTGATTCTGGCTGGGCAAGCTGTTGAGCCAATGCCGAAGTTGGTCCTTTAAGTTTGAGTGGAGGTATTTGATGGCGTAGATCATCGCCATGGGCCATGTGGATATGAAGGAGATAATCCTCGATCCATACTGCGGGGTCTGCTGAAGCTATCATATGATTCACATGTTCACGGGTTTGAAACCCTCGTGGACTTGATGATCCATTACTTCATCCGTGAAGCATAGTGGGTGTGCGCGCTCAGATAATATATCAATGTAGCTCGAAGAGCTTTGTCTATTGTAAACGTCCCAATCGACCATTTACATATCCGAGTGATGATCACCGCCACGCACTGCGCGCTATGCCGCACGATCCGTAGATCGATCTTGTTTTTTGGGCCT